>PVJA010005848.1:0-76726 GCA_004027025.1 Myocastor coypus | reverse complement strand
CCCTAAACTCAAACTCCGGATTCCAAAATGTATACTCTCTCTATATACTGAGGTAACAGCTTGTCAGAGAAATGTGGCAAGCAACAGCAGGACTAGCACAGCAGATGGGACGTATTTTTATACTGGCTTTAAGTGATAATGTGAGTTTACATAGGGTCATCCTAAATATTGTTTAAGTGCACGCAATGACTCGAGTCACTGTCTAACCTTGAGTAGGCTGTTCTGCTTTCAGTTCTTCCTCAATTTGCTGCTGTCAAGACTTCATCAAGAGAAGCCTGAATTTTCTTTGAAACGGGAGCTGCCCAAACTTCTATGATCTTCTCTTTTCAGATTCTTGCGTGGCATACGTTGCCGTTAAAAAGTAGGGAAGACAACAGCCATCAGGACATCTCTCATTACCATGGTGAACTAGCTCAGTCTCTGCGAACAGGTTACACATGATAGGTGTCTCACGAGAAAAAAAAAAGAAAGCGAAGTCACTAGGTGATGTGGTTGGGCCTGTCAATTCTCATGCCAACTTTGCGGTTCACTGGCTCCATGGTATCTTAGGACCATTATTTCTACCTCTAGAAGATGTACTTATCAGTAACTGCTGGTCAGAGTGACAGAGGTGAAGACTCTCAGGGAACCCATGGAAGCACCTGGTGAGGTCCAACTCTAATGTCAAAGGACTGCATGAGTTATAAATGAGTCCTTGGTGATCACAGCATGATGTCCTGATTGTTCGCTCACAAAGAACCCTACACACACCAGTCTTCAGCAACACTTCAGGAAGCCTTGCCTTGTACCAGGCGTGCAAGTGAACCTCAGCAATGTGACAACAGCCACTGCCAACAGTAGCTTGCTCCACCACAAGGCTCCTGTATTGGGGAAGGGTAGATGGAAGAGCAGAGGGGGGCTTTTAATAGCTCAGCCTACATTGACTGATTGATTGATTGACTGATTGATTGATTGGCTTTGGTACAAGGTGTACGATGCAGCTCAGGCTCATAGTGATTCTCTTATCCTGAATTCCCCAGTGCTGGGATTATAGACGAATGTCACTGTGCCTGGTCTTCACGGCTGGCTCAGCACGCCTGGAGGCAAGGAAGGTGTGGCACGCAGTACTTGGGTCAAACCCCGGTCCCTGAGCTTGTCAGGCAGGAGCTTAGTCCGCTGAGCCGTCTTTCTGGCCCTAGGTGTTGTTATCTATAGATGGTCTCCTTTGTCCTTCTCCGATACAATGCAGTGAGAATGAGCAGCCAGAGAGCAGGGATTCCCATGGATATGCTCACTACTGGCTCCTAGTAAACATCCTCAAGACATTTGCTGTATGATTCCTGACTATCTGGCAGGCCTGTTCAAGCGTATCCTATCCCCTCTTACTGTAAGAATGTTTTGTCTTCCAAATAAAGACACACTGTATTCTGAATCAAGCACATTACCCAGGTTTACAAAGACAGAAAGCACGTGCTGTAGCTTGTGCCCAGATCTACAGCTCCCTGTTCCTTCCACTAAGCCAATCCAGTTCGAAGAATCTTGGAACTTAGAGAAACAGATCATCTTATACGACTAGGCAGAGTTATGTGAATCCTTCAAGTTCCAAACCTACAAGAAGGCACCATACTATGACCTCCAGTGAAATGAGATCAAACCATAAATTAGGGAATAGAGAAGGAGGGCTGGTGAGATAGCTCAGTGAACTAAATGTCTGCTTAGGCAAGGGCAGGGACTGGGGTTCAATCCCCAGCAGCACATGCTGTGCCAGCCCCACTGCTACCCTGGGGTGCAATGAGCCAGCTGAAAACAGGAGTATCACTATGAGCCTGAGCTGCATAGTAAGGCCCCGCACCAAATACATTAAAAAAGATAACAATAATAAAAAATAAAGGAACTTGCTGTCAGGTCTCTTAACTACAAATATAAACATTTTGCTTGGTAAATTATAAAATTCTTGAGAAACGTTGGCAGTTGCTAATATTACAGTTCTTCATTTACATATTTCCCAAGTCCTAACACTTGACTTACTCATCAATTTACGAATGAATTGGTCACTACCACCTAACGGTAGTGCTCAGCAATCACTGGCACTGTAAGGCTGAAGGACTGGGCAAACGAATAGAGACGATGAAACCTTAGAAGGGAGAAATGTAAGTGACTGCATTTCTGATGCAATATTAACTGAAATGCAATGACTCTGCCAAGCAGGTCAGAGGCTACGATAAAATTACGCACAAAGTGCAACATTCCCTGAAAATGGAAATTTGTAACTTACCACTTCACTTACTTTCTCAACAGCAATGACCCATGTCATAAGGAAAGGACAGGTGAGCCTCAAGACGTCTATGTTCAAAACACAGTCAGCATTAAAATAATATGCCAGCTATGGTAAAGTGGAAACGACAATTTCCTAATAAAACAAGAGCTAGTAGGATAAGCATTATAGGAATTACAATCAAATAAAATGATTTGCCAGAACCTATCCTTTACTTTGGCTACTTCTCAGATGGGAAAATCTTCATTCTCTAGACATTGACCAAGTTGGGGAAATTGTTCAACAGTGAACCACCGCGGTGCACTAGGCATAGGAAAGGGGCATTCGCTGCACTGAGAAGAATCGCCTGCATTCAAGCCCAATAAAACTGAATAAAGCCCAAGAGGTCGAAAGAGTATGTGGCAGGAAAATTCAAATTTGAGAAGGGTGGGTCCAGGGAAGATAAGAACAGTGCACACGCCTCAGCCAGCTCTTCATCAAAACTCATCTTACTACGTTACAAATCTAAGCAGATCGGTGAGAACTGAAGGCTGCATCTCCCTAGGGACTCTGCGCACTTGTCTCTGGACGGGGTGGAGCTAATGGCCCCGAGCCAGGCACACTGGCCACTCTCATCTCCTGGCATGCATGGGCCATTCCCACCTGGCCCTAAAGGCCAAGAGTACTAGTTGATGAGGACAGACTACACCATGCCTTGCTCCCCGGCTTCTTTAATGTTGACCACTGCTTGTATTTCTCTACCTGTCACACTAAGTGTAATTCTTGAACACAAAAGCCGCTAAGACAGAACATAAAACAAAAGATACTATCAACGTTACTCAAGTTTACTGTGTGATTTTACATAACTCTGTAGCTAGAAGAATATCTTCTCTCATTTTCTTTGGTCTTTCCCTCCCCTTCCTTTTACTCTCTTCCTGTTCTTTCTGCTCTTTTCCTTCCTCTTTCTTCTCTCTCCCTTCCTGTATCTGTCTCTGCTTCTCTCTGCCTCTCTCCTCTGTCTCCCTCTATGTCTCTCTCCTCCCTCTCTCTGCCTCTGCTTTTGTTTCTCTGTGTCTCTGATCCTGTCTCCCGCCCACCCTTCCCTCTCTCATGCACACCATAAATATAACACTATTGGCTTCAGACCTGCTCAGCAAGATGACGACGTAGAGTGCTGCATTTTTGTCAAGCTGCTGAGCAAATGCCAGTGTTAGAATACTGAACCTCACAGTTGTTTGGACAAAGACAGAAATCCTGATAGTCAAAGAGACAGGCCAACCTGAAACACCATGTTTGTTTCTGTTTGTACCTTTATTCAAATAATGCTATGGGAGAACTTGTGGATCGCAGGCATTTAGAATCCCATCAGAACGAATCAAGACATTCTCACAAAGCTTCATTTGTGAGATGGATGCAATGATGGCCAGGGAAATACTTTAATATAAAAGAAAAGATTACAGCTGCTTTTAAAGTTCTAAGATAAAGGGCAGTAGGAATTTAGAGAGGGGACTGTCATATTTACCCCTAAAATCTGAAGAGGACTGCAGGTGATGTAACTTAATTACATATGTTCTACATCCCATTTCATTATAATACCTCACAAGATCATTTGCTCCCAATTACAGTCATGAGGACGTAAGTGGAAGTACTTTGAATTTTAACTGTGCCTTTCCTATTATGTCAAAAGTGGGATCGTGGCACCCTGCCCTGAAAATATGCCTTATATATATGTCATGTGTGGAGATAACAAATACGATGTCTGGCGACCTGGAGCAGCTTTAAGTAGCAAAGTGCTAGACATAAAATGGGTTAGCAAAGAGAAGAGCACACATTTTCTGAAAGAGCTCGTAATTTATGGAGTAGAAGGATAATTTGAAGGCAAAAAACAAGGCCTCACGAAGACTGGCTCCATTTCCTGAACACCTTCTGGTCTTTACCGTGCCCCGTCTCTACTGGGCTCACCCTCCTCTTCATTCCGAGATCGTGTAGTGCACTTGAAAGAAAGGAAGAGCCTAGATGTCCTAGGGTCCATGGCTCCTTAATCAGAGGCAAGAGGCCAGCCCTGGAAATGCCCCCAGGCACCTGCGGACATGCACACGGACTGCCCATGGCTGGCTTGCAGATGCCTTCCAGGGGGTTTATCCCAATCCTGAAGTTTGCTGTGGTCCTTTCTGTTTTCATTGTCCTGAACTCTAGATTTCCCTCTCAGCACCCCCTTTTTTAAAGATATTTACCTTGTCTTCTGTCCTGTCTGATCACAATTTGTCACTTAGAGGCATTCTGTTCAGTTCAGAAGTTCGTTAAATTCAGGTAGCACACTCTTCTTGCAAACTTACTGATGTTCATTAACACAACTTGTGGCCCGCATAATGCAGCAGAGAACTTGGGCTTTCCTTTGCATCATTCAGAAATCTAGAGTAATACAACCCATCTGCAACTCCTTGGGAACCTACAGTATTATTTACATATTTGAAGACTTCTTGAAAGTCACATGCCTTTGAGACATTCAAGAATGTGTGCTTTATACAAAGATAAACCACATCTAGGCAATATGCTGTCTCACAGACCCCTAAATAGCTTCAAATTTTCTGCTCACATTGAGGGGGGATGGAGAAGAAAAGGTCATGGAGAGGCAACAGATTCAGTTAGACTTCGGATATTTAAGAAGATGTTTGGGATTATTAACATCTGTGACAATATTAAGTTTTAATTGCGAATACTTAGTACAATTTTCAAAGTATTTTCCTGTACTTATTAACTCATTAACGTGGCTTTTTCTATGATGCTTGTCTGAAGAATAAAAAAATGACACAAACAAAACATGCAGCGATTGATCTCTCCAGCCTCAGCCACTCACAGAGCTCCAGCACGGAGGATTTCCAAGGGATCACAAAGAAGAACAGGAAATAGAGAAGTGCTAGCAGCTAGGACCTCTAGACGCCTTCAAGTTCTACTGTCTGCCCCATGCCTACTGAGCCTAATAGGATGAACAAAAATGCTCAGTGACAGGCCGGCCAGACAGCTCAGCAGGCTAACATGCTTGCATAGACAGGTACAGGGACTGGGGTTTGATCTTCTGCCTGCTTGCGACTGAGATTGGGTAAGGTGGCAGGTACCTGTAATGCCAGCATTGGGAGACTGAAAACAGGAGGAGCACTGTGAATGTGATCTGTGTAGTGAAGCCCTATAAACCCTGTACTAAAACAAAACAAAACAAAATAAACAAACAAACAAGCAAACAAAAACTTGAATGCTGTTACCCTACCCAGGATAGAAAAAAAACAAACAAAAAAATCTAGCAAGTTTTGTGGAGCATTTGTGTGTATGGAGGGGGCAGTTTTTAAGCTATTAGTTTTTAAAATCAATACTTTTGGGGCCAGAGCTATAGCTCAGGGGCACAAGTGCATGCCTTGCAAGTGCAAGGTCCTGAGTTCGATCCCTGGTTCCAAGAAAAAAAAAAAAAAAATTAATGGAAACACCTTGACAAAAGATCCCATCACAGAATTTTAAGATCCATTAAAACAAAGTTTAACAAGACAAAAAAAAAAAAAAGTCTAGCAGTTTTCACTCAGAAACTGATTAAAACACATACTCAGATTCTCTGAGATGAAACCTTTTCTCTTAAGGAGCTTACAGTAAAGCAAGAAATCGACAAATACTGTGCCTGGAATCAGAGCATAAACTTAAATATTTGTATTGTTTCACGTAGTCTTGAACTCATACACACACACACACACACACACACACACACACACACACACACACACCCCACCTCACATCCTTTCCTTCCTGGCCCCTAATACCAAGCATGGATGTATTAATGTATGGCAAGTACACTGAAAAACATCATTTATTTTTCTTAAGTTTCAGAAAAGTCTTAGTGCTCCCCGATCACCACAGTGTTATTTTTATCTTCCCATGACGGCTGTCTATGACTTGCAAGAAATAAAAAGGAGTAAGCAATCATTGACGTACACTCAGCTGCTCCCACGTTAGGCTTCCAAGCCTGTTCCAGGCCGCGTTGTAGGTGGGGGAGGGTGCTGTGCAGGTTCAGCTCCACCACGGCCACAGCCCCTGGCTTGGCTCGGAGGCCATCCAGGGACGGGTGGCGGTGCCACTGGCTGGGTCTCTGGGTCTTTCCCCTTTCTCTTCGTTGCTATCTTCTGGGCCACCATCAACTGAACAGCTTTCCTATGTGACACCTTTCTGTCCTACAGTTCTTGCTCTGGGTCCAGGCACCATGTGTTGAGCACCCTGAAACCAAATTAAATTGCCTGAGCTACCCTAAATTTCTCTTTCTTTACACTGTGGGTGTCTGACATTGTGTCCCAGTGGGAAGAACACTGATGAGTACAGGTACAGTGGACAGGAGGGTTCCTCAAAACTGCTTTTCTATCAAGGGAATAAGAAAATGGGCCACGGACTTCAAGGCAATGTTAACAAAAGACAGATCTGAAGAAGGGATACTATTCAAAATAAAAACACAAAGCACTCTTTAAAACTTAACAGTAAGAAAAACCATTAAAACAGTGCAAATACCTAAGTAGGTTGCAATAAGCATAGGGAAAGGTGTTCAACAGCACAATGCCACCAGGTAATGACAAATTGGAGTAATTATGATATATCGATATAATCCTGTTAGGATTTTCCAACCCCAAAACAATGGCAGTTCCAACAATGGCATCGAAAAGCTGACCAGGATACTATAGCAAAGTACGCTATTTGATTGCAGGTAGGCGTGGAAAATGCTGCAGACTCTACCTGAGAGCTCAGCAGCTTCCTGCAGATTAACTGTACTCAACATGTGCAGCAATCGTTGTTCTAGGTATTGACCTACTGGGTTGAACAGTTACATCCATACAAAGGGCAGGGGAGACAGTTTAGTGGACTAAACGCCTGTTTAGGCAAACACAGGTACGGGGGTTTGATTCCCAATACCACTGAGTCTGGGCATGTTGGCCTACTCCTATATTTCCAGCACTGGAGAGGCTGAAAATAGGAGAGTCACTAGGAGTCCAAGTTGCTTAGTGAGACCCTGCACCAAACAGCTAGAAAAGAAAAAATAAAGCTATGTCAATACAGATAGTGGCACACAATTCCAGCAGCTTCATGCAGATTCCCCCAAAGGTGGAAGCACAAATTGGTTTCAGTAGGTGAATACATAAACAATATGACAGCTTATCAATGGGATATTGCTCAGTGTAGAAAGAAGTGAGCTCTCCAGCCATAAAAAAAAAAAACGTAAGAACTTAAAATTTATATCATTAAGTAAAAGAAGATAATTTGAAAGGGTTATGGATTATATAATTTCAAATATATAGCACTATGGGGAAAGTAAAAGTGTAGGGCCTGTGTAATCAGGAGCTGACAAGGGTGAGGGGGGAAGAGTGAACAGGTGAAGCCTGAGGGGTGTTAGAGCAAGAAACGTGGTCTGCATGGTGACACAACCATGAGCAAGTGCCACTCGCATTAGTGAGAGCCACAGAATGTGCAGCATGACAGTAAGCCCTAGCAGGTCCTGTGGACATCAGGGTCATGTCGGATGGCTGGTAATGACATGACAATGTAGCTGGGCCACCTGCTACATTGTCAAAAGTGTCACTCTGGGGAGGGACATCAACAGTGGGAAAGGCGATGCGCCTGTGTGAGTGGGAACACTGGGCCAGCCTCTTGGTGCTGCCTACTGAGTGTCACCAGGAACCTAAAAGCACCTAAAAGATAAACTTCATTTAATGCACACCTTGGGAAGTCTACTTCACATGGCAGAGGAGAAGAAATCCTACGATGCTTAATCCTGTAACTTCAAAGAGTCCAAGGAGAAAGAGAGTAAGATCACAGACACACAAAATTTTCATATGCTTTGAAGCATGCACTATGCATTACTGAAGAGTGCTGCTTTTGAGGGCATTGTAGCAATTTCCTTAGAAAACTTAGCACCCAAGGGCCAGCCAGATAGCTCAGCAGACTAAAGTGTCTGCTTAAGCCTGTGGGGCTGGCCCTGCCCCTGGGGCACGCTGAGAGTGCTATGAAGACTGGGCGTGGTGGTGGTGGGAACAGTTAGTCTCAAAACAAGAGGATCACTATGAGTCCAATCTACATGGGGAGACCCTGAAGACCCTGTCCAAAATACAAAAGCAAAAATAAAAACAAAGTGAAACAACAACAATAACAAGAAAACTTAGCACCCATATCCTAGGTTTTGTTTTCATATGCAAAAGCAAATTAAATATTGTGTTGCTGCCTTCACTGTAGGGAGGTGGAGTGCGGTAAGAAGAGGTGGGTCCGTGATTAGTGGCTCGAGAAGAACTTCCAGACCTCATAAGAGGAGAGGCAAAGAAAGAGGTTAATGGTGAACAACAAAGAAATAAAAACGAACACGCAGGCAAATACGCCAACGTACGGGTTGCGCCGTGCATGCTTCATTACACTTCATTCGTTCTCATAGCCTGGTGTGTTGAAAGACCTTAGCAATGGGATCCAGAATGAGCGCATTCAGATTCTGTGTACAGGGAAATGACTTGCGTAAGCAACACATACGGGGAAACAGACTGAGAACAAAAAAGGATTAAAAGCAGAGAGCAGGGGCTGCGGAGATAGCTCCATGTCACAAGTGCCTGCCTGGAAAGTGCAAGGTCGTGAGTTTGCACCCTGGTCCCCCACAAAAAAAAAAAAAAAAAAAAAAAGTAAGAAATGTGGAGCTGGGGAGATAGCTCAGCAGCTTAAGTATGTGCCTGGCAACTGCAAGGTCCTGAATTCAATCCCAGTAACAACAACAACAACAAAAAAGCAGAGGGCAAATGGGTGACAAAGTCCCTGCCAACTCTAAAACTGTACAGAGTGTGTGTGTGTATAGATGTATAGAAAGAACACCATAAAGTAAAAACTGAATAAACAAATAAACATGTATACGTGCAACAGCTTCTACAAGAGAAGCACATAGGCCGGAGCCATGCCAGGCTTAGAGATGGAGCAAGAATCTGTAGGAATCTCCGGGAAATGCACAGGATGCCAAATGCGTGTGTATGCTCGGCTGCTGCCTATCTCCATGCTGCCAGCCGCTCTACAGACTCATTTTATGTAACTCTAACTGTGGAGAGCAAAGTTAAGACACTGGTTGAGTAAATGCATAACAGAGGACCACATTACACACACCCAGGATTCCTCTGTCAGCAAGCTGTGAGTTGCAAGGATAACCCTCTACCCTAGCTGACTTGATGGCCAGATGGCCATGCAGATTCAAGAACAAAGAGAAGTCCTACTGTGTGGCAAGTACAAATCAGAGGCTTGGAAAGAAGGCTCTTGGCTTGCAAGAAAGTCACACTTTCTAGGTCTCCTGACCTTGACTGTGAGGTTCCATCCACCGTATCACAGGTAAATCACTTGTGTTCAGTGACTGCTACATTGCTGTGGAGCAGAGAAATGCATCAGGAGAGCCAGACCAACACTGACGAGAAAGCTCAACCCGCTTCCAAACAGGTTATTTTATATCATCAAGCATCCCCCAAGATATATAACTATCTATTAACATTTATTAGGCACCTAGACTAAATTTGGAAACATATACTGAGATGCTGGCCAAGCTACCAGGTTTGTGGTCGCAAAGAGCACCTTGCGTTTCCTGAAAGAACATTACAATTTCCAAATCACTTCATCAATTATTTCAGTAAATCCACTCCACTTTCAAACCTAAGAGTAATGTGGACACAGAACCCTGGAGTATCATCAAGCAACTCCTTTAGCTTCGGAGGCAATGTCATGAACTTAAAAAGTCAGGAGGGCGGGCCAAGGTGCAGCCAGCCCAGAGCCCGGGTGTCACCCCTTCTGTACCACCTTGAGGACAGAAAGTCATCTCTAGTAAACACTGTCACCTTCAGAGAAAATGGGTAAATGCACCCAAAACTAGGGAGGTTCTAAACAGACAAAAACATTCAGAGAACTTAGATGTATCTTTCTTAGTGACTCACAGACATTGTCTAAGATTAATGAATTAAAAAGACGAAAGGTACATTTTGGTTTTCAGAACGTGCAGGTGTGCACATGTCAGGAAAAAAAAATCAAAGAAAGAAAAAAAAGAGCTAAGCATTTCCTTTGGTTAATACTGGTGGGGAAAAGGCAAGGAGAGGGGGAGAGGCATGTTATGTTTTACACTGGTTGGTTCTATCAGCTTGTTAAGCCAGTAGCATCCATTACTTTAATTAGAAGCATTTGGAACATTCATCTATGTTTAAATGACAAGAACAGTGGTCTCTCATTTATCACCAGTGCCACTGTGTTGACTGATGAAGATGTCAGGTAACCAAGGAGCAGTCAGGAGTTTGAAGGTTAACAGGGATCCTGAGACTGTTCAGGTCTAAAAACGTGGTACACCATTTTTGAACTTGGGAAGGTATAACAGCTGATAAGAGGCAATAGGCATGCGAAGAAAGAAACTGCTATTTCCACCGAGAAGAATCTAGGGTGGTGTCATCACTGTTGTGTCAGGCAATTTCATTCATTCATTCATTTTCTTGTTTCAGAACGTTTGCTTGTTTGTTTGTTTGTTTATTTATTTATTTATTTATTTATTTTTTAAATGGCTGGTTCAGCCTGCCCTGAGGGCAGGGCTGGCGCAGCATGTGGTGCCGGGGATCGAACTGCTGTCTCTGAAGCCTCCCAATCTTTCCTAAGCAGGAGCTTTAGACCACCGAGCCATCCTGCCGGGGCCCGTGTCAGGCAATTTTAAAAGGCAGTGTCTACAGAGGAATGATTTTGTTAAAAGCAGAGGAATCAGTGCAGTGGATTACTCTGTGTGGTGACTGGCTCTTTTTCTTGATTGGCTAAACTTTGGGGATCATAAAAGGTACCAGGAGAAAGGACCTGAAAGGTTAAAAAAAAAAAAAAAAAAAATCCAAAGGGGCAAACTCTGGAGCAGGTACTGTATCCCGCAGCTGTGGGATAAATGAAGGAGTAGCAAAGTGACAATAACAAACTGAAAAGAGTATATAAATGGAAGTAAATAGCAGCCTGTGATCAATGATTTATAATATTAAAGAAAACCAAACATAGGAAAGTAAGGTAAGGGCTGAAAAAATTTGAAACTAATGATAGACACACAATTCTTTGTAATTTTCACACTGTTTCTTATTCAAAGCGAAACACTTAACCAAGTCTTGCACCCTCTGCTCTTCAGCTGCCATATCTTGACAGATCTTAGCTCTTACATATCCCTGCAGTGTTAAGGAGACTACATGAGAGAGGAAAGAGGAGAAAACCACTGAGTTTAGCTATGTGATCCTCAGAAAGCCTAAAATGCACCACACAAGTCAGTAATTAAAGAAATACTGAAGGATTTGCAGAACACTGATGGAAATGGGCCCGCATGGGCTCTATTTGGAAAGCCCACTGAGGGAATGGGTCAAGTGCTACCAGCAAAGGAGGTAACTGTGTTTCCTTCTCAAGAGCTTTTGAATGAGAGGAATGCTAGAAGCAGGACTATGACCAATAAAAAAGTAGAACTGGAGAGCTCGGGTTTCATTTCTTGCTTCGTAGCAGACTGGTCCTGTGACCCTGGCCAAGTCTCTTCCATAATCTTGGGTCGCCGTCCATTTCCCCAAGTCATTAGTTCGTGTGAGCCCCCTTTCTGCCTCCAGAGACGGACTTCCGTTGAATGCACAATGCCAGTGTCCGGGGTTATTCAACATCCTTTCCTCAAATGGAGCATTTCATCAAAGCTTCATTCCACATGGAGAGAATGAGTGTGATTTCCTGGTGATCACCAGTCTAGACGGCAGGGATGTCACATCCAGGAAGCTAGAATCTCCTGATGTAACCACTAGCTATGATTCTCCCGCCAGCAGTAGAAGCAGGTCACTGTCAGATGTCATCTGCCATAAGCTGGCAAGAAACCTGGGCTTCGCTTCGAGGCCTTGGCAGGTGAGGAGCAAGGTTGTCATTGGCTTTCCCAGCACTTTGTTTTTCAATGTAATTGTTTGTTTGCTTTCTTCGAGTCGACACAATCTGTTCTTTGATTTGGGATCTCAAACAGTTTGCTATTGCTTCACGGCTTTGAAGATCAACTTTAAAAAAATGATATCAACTTGCTGTCACAGACTGTAAGCTTCAAGACAGCCAATATTGGCAGGCATTGCGGGTAGAAAGGGGTCCTCAGCTTTGTCTTCTCAGTCCTTGCTCTGGGGCCTCACCAGCCCAGGTACACGTGGGCAGGGCCTTTCATCTTGAACTTCAAAGTATTTTCTAAATGTAAGATTTTCCTTGTTGCCTTTTAATAGTAGGAAGCAGGGAATTCACTACGCTGTAGATTTTGACCAAAAAGTCAAAAACACGGTGGGGCTTACCTAATTTACATACACTTGTAAATGGGTCAGTTCTTTCCAATCTCTAGTAAGTGCCTTTTCACCTTTGAGAAAAATTCATTTGAACGACTAGAAAGTTAGCATCTTGTGGATAAAGAACTCTATAGTAACCTATTCAATCCATGGGCTCTGTTTCATTGGATGCCTGAATCCTCACTGCAATATGAGGGCCACTCCAGGGATGGCAAACACCCAATTTTCAAAAGCCAAGGGATATTCTTTCAGAGAGCTATATTTGGGGATTCTCAGCACTGAGATACTCTGTGTGTCTCTCAGAGACACAGAGTACATATCATTGTTATGATCTGATATTTATTTATGAAGTAACTTGTAAATTCTACTTGTGACTTTTACTGGTTTTGTAAAATCTAGCTTATGGTTCATGTTTTCTTTAAAGCTGACCAGGACTGATCTCTCCTTTCCTGGTGTTTGTAAAGCTGATAACAAGTCATCGACAAAACCCTAGTGTCTTTAGTAGATGCTGCAAGGAACAAAAACTTCTCTCTCAGTCAGCCATTGTTACTTTGTAGTTAACAAGGGAAACGGTGTATATGGAACCTCATTAATGAGGAGAAAATTAGAACACACAAGTGCCTCCGTTAAGGCCAAGGAAGTAACACATCATACCTTTGAGAAATTCGTAATTCATTCACAATTTACACCTTTTTACTTGAGAGGTATATATGTTTTCTCTACATAGCCTATGTAATACATGCAATTAGCCTAGTTTAGAATGATGACCTAACACCACAAATTCTTGGGACAAACTATTATTTTGGTTTACATGGTGAGGATGATCGGGATTGTTTCTTTTCTGCTTGGTGTGACGAATGGGGAACTAAGTCCTCCTTTACTGGCAGCTTGAGTCAACTGTGGAGCTATTTGTGCAGAGATTCTTGTACTTAGAGATGCAGAATCTGTAATCTTCCACCACAGAGATAGGAAGAGATGAGATAAGCTGCTGGGGACATTGTGGGATCTCAGCAGGACTAAAAAGTATTGATGGGCTTCATTTTGTTGAGTGCAGTGCTTAAGCACATAGTTATTTGGGGAAAATTGTGGAAAATCACTCCACTTGGTACTGCCATTGATTTATGGAGCCATGTCAAATGTATGTGTGTACACACATACAAGTAATCAAAAAAGAGCTTCATCATCATTAGTTCTATCGATCTTTTTTTTTTTTTCTAAAGTATATGGGAATCTTGAAGTAAAATGTTGCTCATTTAGTTAAGACATAGCATTTTAAGGTATTCTAACAAACACAATTTAATCTCCAGAATGTTTGCTTATGCTATATTCTCTGTATGGAATGTCCCTTTCCCAGTTCTCTCTTAAGAGTATCGATTGTCCAACCTCAGTTATCAGGACCCAGTCACCACCCAAGGGGAGTCCTTGGGAACCTCTTCACAACTCTGAAGCACACAGCCTCCTGTCATGGCTCTCAGCATGAATCGCTAGATTCACTTCGGTATCAGCACAAAGCCATTCTGGATTTATCTGTGTCTAAGTTACAGTATTTTCTTCCAAGTTCCAGGTATGATACGAGCCTCAAAAAAATCTTTCAGGGCTTTTACTCATAAAGTATCAAGCTGGGGTCATGTATATTTTCTAAAACAAATAATGAAACTGATTCCCTGAAATATAGGACATAGAGGTCAGGGGACCCTGGGCCCTGTTCTACCACAGGGAACGGAATGGTAGTGTCTTGCCTTCTGAGCCATAGGACACCAACTTGTTTCTCAATGTTACAGCAAAGCGATTTCATACTGGTCAGTTCTAGCTCTAAGCTCCAGGAGCAGATGATGCATGATTAAGTGAGCAGAGAATTGTCACCTGCATATGATAAATGAAAAAATATTGAGGTGGTCCAGGCACAGAAAGAAAAATGTTACATTTTTTTTTCTAATATGTAGAATCTAAAAATGATGACCTAAAAGTAGAAGAAACTCTCATGCGATAGGAAATGAATAAGAAGGCCAGTTCGTGGTGTAGGAGAAGGTTAACAGGGCAAAGGGCATTCTCAAAATATACACAGTGAAATCTAATAATGTAAAATTAATAGGCACTATTGATAAAAGAAACCAATGAATAAAATGAACAAATGGAACATACCGATAAGAAGGAGGGAGGGAGGAAATGGAACAAATGGAACATACTGATAAGAAGAAGGAGGGAGGAAAAAGTGAGACTGTACACAAACAAAGCCAACAAAGTAAATAAATTTAACTCTTAACCTTAGGCTGAGGATTGTCTACATCAGTGTGATAGGTGTCAATGAAGTAGGCATATTACAAATGCCTATCAAAGACACTGAAAAGTGCATGCTGTCAAAATATTTTTGCATGGGGCTAGGCATGTAGCTCAGTGATAGTGAATTTGTCTAACACATACAACTCCCTGGTTTGAATCAACAACACCACAAAATATCCTAGCTCCGATTTGCAGACTTTCACCTCCATCTCACCATCAGTCTCTGACTTAGGTTGCACTGTCTCTATCGATGCATGACTTCAATCCAAGAGTTTCTTTCAGCTCACCTCTTTGGAACTGGGAAATTCATTTGCTCATAAAAACCGTACTGTAAAGGGATATTAGATTCACACTCAGCATTCTGTTAAACTGACAATTATGCCAGCCACATATTCGGAACCATATGTAGAGACAGGGCATTATAATGTAACATAATAGAAAGCCAATGATCATAACAATGACTAAAACTTGATACAACAGAAAACTGTTTTAAGAGCTTGACATGTGCTCATTTAATCTTCATGAAAGCCCAGTAAAGGTCTTACTTATAGCACTTTCATAGACAATCTGGAGAGAGGTTAGAAAAGTCTATTTAGGATTCAGATCTCATAAATGAAGCATCAAGACTGGAGTCCCAGCACTGATTCCAGAGCTGATCTCATGGCCTCTGGGCTTTCCTACATCTTAGGAACAGAAAGCTCCAGCTTCTTTACTCAAGAGTATGTTTATTGACAGGCATAAGACACCATCTTTCTTTGAGCTGCTGGAAGGACAGGTCAAGGAAGCCCCGTTTCCAAACCACTATCAGAAGGCTTCTTGGCCTAGTGGAGTTAACTAAGGCAAACATGGATTGGGATGGAGAAGGAGAGGAGACCATGATCAGGTGGGACTAGGGATCTAGAAAGGAAAGGATTGAGCACACCCATGTAAGGGGCCTATAAACAGAGGCCTGAGGACACAACCTCTGGAGCATAGTGTGTTGGAACCCGTACTCTCTTCTCGAATGTCTCATTGTATGCTTGCGTTTAAACACGATTTTCTCTTTCCGATGAAACTCTACTCGACAAGGGAGGATTTGTGTGGTGACCGGGCGTGGGCAGTTATGCAGGTCTGCGGCAGCAAAGAAAAGGGGGAAGAGTAAAAGGAGACACATCTCCAAGGAAATGGGAAGAGAGTGTTGAGACTGTTTTATGGAGGCAGTAGTAGATGTCTGGGAGGGGAAAGCCTCCAGAGCAGCTGAGAACGTCAGCTAGCGAACAGCATGAGGGGCAGAACGCTGCTTGTTGGCAATGCTCGAAACAGACGATGTCAAAGACCCCTTCTTTTCTGGTATTTCAGATGAATTACAAGTTCTAAAGAATACTTTAGACTTAGACTAGAGAGGTTTGACTGAAGTGGACAGTTCTGTGACTTTAGAAGCAAGGCTAGGTCATCTTCTTGATAAGCAATAGAATCTTGAATAAGTTACAAACTGTCCTTAAGAAGATTTTTTTCTTAACAAAATGGCAACAGTGATTACAATCAATCTCTTCTATAAAGACCAAGAGAGATAAAGGCCATGACATGATTTCATCAACCAGGATAATGCAATAGCATGCCAGAACATGTTAAGATAGCACTGGAGCTTCTACAAATAAAACAGTTGCTTCTGATCTACCAAACCTTTTCATGCAACTCAATCTAACTCTTTCAGAAAATTCATTTCAATTCAACTGAGAGTTTGGTTGGGTGGATACAGTATAACGCCAGCTTGGATGAAATGTATTTCTTTACCTGTAAGTAGGATTAGAAGAGCATGGTGCCCTGGAAATCTGAAGCCATTTTAACATTTGGGACATATGAATGGTGACAATTAATGAGTTTCTCACTGTCACTGTTTCTGATTCTGAGATTTCTTTCACTCAACTTACTTGAAATATGGAATAACCTTGGTACAAATAGAACACTCCTGGAATGAAATTAAAATGGCAATGATAGCACTTTGACAAGACAGCACAGTGACCCAAACATTTGGTAGCAAACAGTTTACACTCTGGAATTAGAATCAAGCCACCACTTGTCCCACCTTCAGAAGCATCACAGAAAATACAGAAGACCTTGGCTGAGAAAGAGGAAGAAAAACAATATTTTTTGACATGTGCATCTTAGCTTAGTTACAAGAACTAAGAAACCAAAAAAAACCTAGCAACATGCCGGCCTAAACTGGCCAACAATAAAACAGAAAGAGGAAAAAAATAAATCTTCTATGCCACATCCAGCTCAAGTGGAAAGTTTCTTGGTGCTCAAGTACTAGAGTCAACAAAACACTCTGAAGAAATTCCACAGCCTCAGGAATACTGGAAACAAATGCTCAAACAATTACATGGGTTGTTCTTCTTTTTTTGTAAGAGTACCCTACAGAAAATCACTGCAGGATTACAGGGGCTGGAGATTGCAAGAGAAAGAATGAAGGAAGGAGAGACTAGTAGGCCAGTGCGCTTTCACTGCAAATGGCTAAAGGAGGCATGCTGTTCAGACTTCCAAATGAACATCATTATCCTCCACCTATCTTCCTTGGTCAGTTTTCATTATCTTAGAGGAAACTCCATAGGCTGGGCAACAGAGCTCACCAGGATCTAATTTTCCACCATAACTAGAATTATGTGAACTCCTGTGAGCGTAAATGGGTAATGACTGGTCTTGGATCATCATTTGAATTGTGGGAAAAAACTGTGGTCCTGTGTAACAAAAGGTGATGATGGAAACAGCTCATGCTTTGCTGTAGCTGCAAAACCTACAGTATGCAGAAGAAAGCTTACTCCTCCCAAGTAATGCTTGTATGAAGCTTAATCTATGGTCACCTGTACCATATGTTCACATTGTCCACTCCTACAATACAGAATGCCATTCAAAGTAATGGGGCATGAAGACCAGCCAATACAAATTGGCCTATGCATTCAGTACCCTGCTGTCCATGGAGTACATTCTTAACGATTCCAATCTTTGCGAAACAATATCAGAGAAGAAAAGGTCTCATTTCATGATTGCAGGTGCACCAATCAAAATCTGTGGTTGGGGAGCTCCAGGTGACCTAACCAAAGTGGTATCTGTGACCACAGGGTCTAGGTGTGCTGGCCACATTACATGGATCCCTGCACCTAAAGTTGCCTCATTTTTTACTACAGAAGCATAACACTTTATGCTTTCATACAGTACTCAAGGTAACACTGAGAAGGACCAGAACATTAGAAAAGTGACACACAATAACCTTTTTCTTGAAGGAATTTTCTTCAGGTAACCTCTGGTTCTCAGATGGTTCCTACTAATCCCATGCAGACAAGGTGCATGGGATGCCTATTCTGAGGTCTCTGTACAAACAGGGAATAATGTGAATGCCCTCCTTGTCTCAGTCTCATACCTCTTCTGTCATGGTAAGAGGTAAGCAAGGGGATGGCAAGCGAAGGGGACCAGGGGCAGGGGAGGCTGGGGACACTTGCTCTTAACCTGACAAAGGCTTCAGTCTGGCTGCGTCCTGAGGTATAAACACACTAAATCAAACAAAACCCAAGGGAGGCTAGGAGAACAGGAACAAGTGATTCAGGTCTTCTGTTTGCAGTCTCTCCCGGCAAATATTTGGTTACTACTGAAAGATCCATTCATGAAGTACTATCTCCCAGTTAAGGAGGCCCTTTCCACCCAGCTCCTTAGCAGAAGCTCTGTAGAGATCGCGTCAGGTCTTCCAGTGCAGGGAGTGTTCACACTGTGGACCACTGCTGGCATCCCAAGGTAGACCGCATCCTGGCCCGCACGAGCCCAGAGCCATCAGGATGGGTGCTGAGGGTGCGGGTGCACAGCCCTCGCCTCTACATTCTCCTGGAAGGGAGAGGACACAGGGAGTCTAGCGTGCCTCGGCAGAGTCTAAAACAGGAGCCCTGCTTGTGTAAGAGGAAGGGCAAGTGGATAAAAGGAAGTAAATATTAGTTGAATGTCCATTATGGGCCAAGCGAAAGGTCAGACACTGACGTGTTGTCTCATTTAATAAATGTCACTACACTACTTGGTACATATCATTCCCCATTAGGCTCATGGTAGGGATAAGGGACCCCCTAGATACAAATGTACAGGAAATGTCAAAGAGATTGCTACAGAGATTGCAATGATCCCAAACACTGTCCTTGGTCCTTGCTAATGATTCGCTAAGTTTATGCACCCAACTACATTTTGATATAAAGAGAAGAATTTGTGCCCCCAGCTTAGAAACTGTTGGTCTTCTTCTGCCAAAAAGAGGCACTGGATAAGGTTGTTTTCTAGAGGATATTTTACTTGTGTCAGTGGTCCTTCTGTGTGGCGCTCTAAGGATTACTGAGGCCCAGATACAGCAACACAGCCATGGTTGCAAGGGTGTTTCCCACAACCTATCTGTTTATCGTGCATAGCCCTTGATGGGCCTGCTTTGCTCCAGGGGAAACTTTATTTCCTTAGAGCTTCTTTGTCTTTTTGGCAAAACAGATAAACTAACTTCCCTCCCTTACTGATGACTTTTAAGGGTTTGTAATACACTATGTGTATGCAAAGAATTATCTTCAAACTGTAACGAGCATGTGCTCCTGCAAAGGGTAGACTGCGGTGTTCTCAATTACGCAAAAGCAGCCAGAACTGCCTCAATAGACAGGACTCTGGGCACAGATCTGTGTCTTGCCTGGGTCACCAACCCAGGTAACCAGTCCTATATTGACTCTAGGACACTTGTATGTGACTAAGGGCAGCACGGTATACTTCCCCCACATAAGGTCATATTGTGCCTAAAATACCATTCCCTCTTGCCAACAAATCTTGGATATAGGGAAAGTATATTTTATTTTACAAATACGGACACATCGACAATACTAAAATTAGATAAGTCTTATATAAGACTTCATTTTATCTTTTTTTTTAATTTAGGAAAACTCAAATGCCAATTTAGGAGACATGAAAAAAAGGTAAAGATTATTTTAGTACTCAACTTTCACTAATGGCTCTAAACATTCACTCCCTGAAATTTTTACTTAAGTCTATATTCACTGGTCTCAAACAAATTATACAAAGACCTTTTTAAAAATATTCTTTTTTATACTCTTTCAAGTTTTAAGCACTGACATATGGTAGTCAGAACAAGCACTTGCAAGGAGGCACAGGGACCAAGGGTTTGATCCTCAGGTCTGCTGTGCTGGCCCCCTCAGGACATGTTAATACGGCAGTTGAGACTGGGTGTGGTGATATGCCTATAATCTCAGATCTTGGGAGGCTCAAACAGGCAGATCACTACGAGTACAATGTAGTAGTGAGACCCTGAACGCCCTGTAGACCCTTCCCTAAAAAATACAGAAAAAATTTAAAAAAGAAAAACAAACAAACAAACAAACAAAAAAAAAAAGCAAGAGAGACATCACAATCCTCCTATCATAAAGAAAGCATATTACCAGTTTGCTTTTGACCCTCTAAGAAGATGCTGCTCCTGTATGAAAATACCATTATGCCCTTTAGCAGAAGAGAAGGAAGCAGAGGTTTAGAGAGACTGGGTTAAATCACAAGTTTCTTCTCATTGAACTAAGATAAAGTAGTTGCACACATAATCCAATGTTCTATAATCATAGTAGGTTATTGGCAGAACTGGCAATGATGGAAGTTGTTGATTTAAGCCTTTTACAGTGATCAGAAAGCCCAGTTTGGGGCCTGGCTCTGCTATGCACTGATCTCTGTCGTCCTCTGCAGTCAAGCTGTACGACATTGTAATGGAGGCATCAACACGTTCAAGGTCCAGTGTTAATATATTCAACAGTTGGTGAGTTCCTGCTCTTACCTTTCTCACAATAAAAATATCTTTTCTTACCTACTTTATACAGCTACACTCTTTGGCCATGCACAACTCCAAGTTCTGTTTCACAAACTTTAAAACACCTCAGAATAACACACAAAAGGACTTCAGCAAAAGGAAATAACTATCGGCAGAGGCCCCCTCAGCAAGACTGAGAATGTGTACTTTTCTTTGTTACCCTGAAGAGGTTCCAAATATACTGATTCTTCAGAAAGGCGATGCTTACAACTCAAGATTTTTCTATCCGTGTTCAGATGCCAGGGTTTTCCTGAGATCCTGTGCAGTGGTAAAATCCTCCTATTGATGGATGTGCATAGTGATTTGCATATAATAATTTCCATGTGATGGGACCCAGCATACACCATTTCTGCATTTCTCTCTAAATTGGGATGTTGCGATGCTTTTTCCACATGAATTCCACCTATCAAAGCACAGTTTAGGACTCTTTTCCATTAATAACTTTTTTGGAACACAGAAGAACTATATAGCTTTCCCTTATTGTTTTATAAAACATGATGAATATGAGATATTTAAGAGTAAATATCATATAATTTCTCTTTTCCAGTATTAAGATAGCATTACAGTGAGCCATTTTGCTGAATATTACACTGCATGAGTTTTTCATAAAATCCTTTAAAATTATCAGAAATCAGTATATCTTCTTGGAGTTCAATTTATTTCTATGTTGCCAATACATTTTATCTTTTTTTTTTTTTTTTTAGGCAGGGTCTAGCTATGCAGTTGAGGCTGGCCTTGGGCTCACTTTTGTAGCTCAGGCTGGTCTCGAACTCGCACCGATCCTCCTGCCTCAGCCTCCCGAGTGCTAGGATTACAGGCGTGCGCCACCACGCCCAGCTACATTTTATCTTATATTACTGTTACTTGGGTACACACTGCATGCTTCCGCGTAGACAACAAGTTATGCAAGTAAAATGGTCTAATAATTTTCTACACCCAAAAGAAGCAGAAAGAAAAAAAAAAAACAAAACAACACAAACAAACAAACAAAACTCTTGGCATTTAGTTAAAGAAAGCACTTAGTAAGACTTGAACCCATTCACCCGAGAAGGACTGAAAGCTATAGCGTGATGGCTTAGGACCACCCTGTGGTGTGCCAGAGTCCCTCACTATCTGAACAGAAGGCAGGAAGGCTCACTTCGAGTCTCTTAGGCTGCACACGCTCTCTGAAAAATTGAGTCATGGAAACTTGGCTGCTTTTGGAGGAGTCTATAACTAGTTTGCACTTCACTTCTTATCAAGAGATGAGAGGTCTTCAAAGAGGTTGGTTTTAGATTTTCACAGTCCGTATTCCACAATGTGACAGTCTCTCTCTATGGCATCCCACACTTAGGAATGACCATCCCAGGTGATGAATCTGTAGACTAAATACTTATTTAATTGGCGCGCGTATCAAGAAAAGGGTGAAGAAATGACTGGGTCCGAGCTTCAAAGCCTTTGATACCAGAAGGGAAGAGTGAAAATGCTCTGAACCTAGAGGGGCAAATTCATTAATATTTGTGACAACCTAGCTGTGTGGTCTGTGGACACACCTTCAATCTCTGAAACTTAGATTTCCTTGTCTGTAAAACATTTGGGATGATACTCAACTTGTGACACTATCCACTTATAATTTTTAAATGGAGCTACTCAATAGTGTTCAAAATTTCTCTCCTCTCCATTCTGAATGCTCACATTTCCTTCTTTTTAGGCCCACGCTAGAAGAAAATGTTTTCAGTAGCTATTTTCACACCATATACCATCCACAGGGATGGCATTTCTTACCAAAGTCTGAAATTAAAGATGTCATTATGACATAAAACAAGCCTGAAAGATGAGGCCAACACACTGGGAACCCTGCACAATAAAAGGTTAATTTCCTAATGGGTAACCTTCCCAAACACAGTATGAAGACATTTATTCCATTTCTTAGTCCGGCACTGTGTGTGGCTGCAGGAAAGTTGTTGACTACTAAGCCTTAACCAAACACCCTATTTTGAGAAGAACATGCAGCTCCATCTTTATAATGTCTGGACCTAAAACTACCCATTTCTCCAACATTAAGCTGAGCCACACAAGAAAATTACTACAGTGATAATCTTTCCAGGGCACACTGAGTCATCATCCAAAGTCTAAAATGGGAAATAATTTGTGAAGATTTACTGGCACAATCAGGAAGAGAATTAGAGCTCGGTAGTAGTCTTCAGAGTTAACACTGGGAGAAAGGTTCCATTTCCTGAGAAAAGTGGGGACGTTAGCTTTATTTCAAATACTACTTTAGATGTAGGAATGAGGGAGTAAGAGCTGCAGCCACCAGGATCACCAATAATTATCAAGTTGAGCTGCTATAAAAGCAAAGAAGTGGTTGGCCTGTCATGGGAACAGGCATTCTTTGGAGGAAGCATAACCAGGGTCACCCCACCCAGAACCCAGCCAGAAGGAAGGCTGCAGATCAAAGGCTCCATCCATCCAGATTCAAACCCCAGGCCACCCAGAAAGAAAGAGATTCCTATCACAACAGGTCCAAAGACACACAGCTACTTAGGGCTAAGCTGCTTGGTCCCCGGGGGAAGGAACAGAGCACTGTGCCTGCATGTCATCTCTCTGGAACCTTCCTTGGCTGCCAGTTTCACCTCTAAGGGCTGGGGATGGGGGTGGGAGACAAAATAAAAGCAAAACAACTCCGAAAGCTCACAGAGGCAATGGCAACGTACCCGTGCTCACGCAGCCAACGACAGTTTGCTCAAACCTAAGCTTCTTTTGAGATCATTACCCAACAATTTTTCTACAATTTTGATCTTTTCATAGGCGGGGAGAAAAGAAGGACACACACACAAACACACACACACACACACACACACACACACACACACACACACACACACACACAAATCCTCCAAAACGTTATGTATTCTCCTAGCCGAGCAGCATGGTACAAACAAAAATAATAGTTACCTTGCTGAATTGTGAACCCTTGCAGCACTGCCACAGAAAAAAAATTTTAATGGTGAGCCAGAGTCTCACAAAACATATAACGAAACCATAATAAAATGGGATGCTTATCCTGCTGCTTCAATTAGACCACTTCCATTCAACAGTGGTAACTAATGACTTGTTTTTCGCTCAGGGCCAGGAGCCCTATTATGGCGCCAAACACAACATACCACGTTTTGTTTCCTAGCCGTGCTCCTCTTTCTTGCTGATGACTGTAATCTGATATTTCTGAAATCGCATAAAAATGCTGCATAATCCTTCCAAGCACCCCCTCCCAAATTGCGTCAAATTATTCAGAGGACAATAGAATAATGCACACTCCAGCGCATGTGTCCTTTTCTCTAACTGTTGCTCCTCGTCTTTCTCTGTCTTGCTTACTTTCTCTGGCTAAATAACCCTCTCTCTGTACCGGGGAGATAAATGACTGTGGAATGTGATAATGTTTACTCAAAAACAGGTCACACAGACTGCAATTTGAGAGACTTCCTTTATCCTCTTATTGATTCTCTTCCAAAGAGTATGCATAGTACTCTTGCTGGTAAATCAGAAATGCTCAGTCTTAATTACTCTTTCAGATTAAACCTGCTGAGAAAAAGCCCTTGCAAATGGGCCCTTGGCCTAGGAGATGGGTGAGATCTGGAACACTCGCTCTAAATTACTCATTTAGAATAAAGGGTAATGACAGCAGGTATCATTTGAATAGCATTTTCTGTGTTCGACTTTTATTTTCCCAGGAATAACATTAACTAGACATTAAGTTTTGTGTTAGATGTTGTGACTGAAGAATTGAAAAAAAACAAACAAAACAAAACACTGTTATCAGGAATCTGTATGGAGTACACATGAAACTGACTTGAAGTTAAAGATTTTTATTTAATGGGTTGTCTGTTACTGTCATTCTACTCAAGTGAAGTTTGAATCATCCAAACTCAAGTGAAGTTTGAATCATCCAAAAAAGACATGAGTCAGTGAGAATTCTAACATTCTAACGTGTACCCTAAGCCAATGTTTTCTGTGGTAAAACACACTTCCAGACACAGTGTGTTGGATTTTCACCTTTTAAGGCGCCTTTCTTGTAACGTCTTAAGGGGTCTAATCTTCAAGTTGCAAAACTATTCAACTTTCACTTCTAAATCTAAGGCAGACTTTGGATGGAACAGGTGACTCTGGAAGCATCTGGTGACGGAAACGATATAAAACTCGAGCCCAATTTGTGCTAACAGCCTCTTAGTGTAGAATCCTTGGGTCAACCTAGACTTCCTTCCAGAATGCCACCGAAGCCCATTCTGTGTCAGTTTCATTACTGAAATCTCACCAACACTGACCTTGAATCAGGAAACAGAATTCAATTCACCAAGCATTTAGTGAGTATCTATTATATCATTTGGGAGACAATAAGTTAATACATAAATGTTTATTACTTCAGAAGAACATATCACTCTCTTACCCCAAGATGTTCACTTTTCACTATGATAAATGAAAAAAAAAAAAAAGAGAGAAAATGAAAGAGAAGGAAAGAGAAAAGAATTCTCAGATTCTTGTGCATCAACAGTAGTTCCAATGGTGCTGATTTACTGAGTAATTCTCACCCTCAGGATCTTTTCTCACAGAGACTAAGGCTCCCCACAGACTGAGGCAGGACTGCCTACTCATCCCTTGTACCTGCACAAGAGCTCTCTTGTGGCTCTGAATGCCCCGGATGAGCATGTCAAAATATTCTGACAAAGTCTCTTCTCACAAAACTTTGGGGGAGAATAGGTAGGACCAATTATTCTGGACAGCTCTTGAGAACAAGCTATCCTATGAAAGTTACACTTGACAACTTCAGTGACAGGGACTTAGAAACACACTCAAATGCTCAATGTTCTTCTAGAAGTAACCACTGGCTTCCTAAACTGCTTCCACTATGCCCAAGAACTTTTCTAAGAATTTAGAAAGGGGGATCAGTGGCGTCTGAAACCTTAGAGAAATTAGAAATACATTCTGTTCCCTTTCATATACCTGTGTCATTAATGTCTCTCTCTCTCTCTCTCTCTCTCTCTCTCACACACACACACACACACACACACACACACACTTTTTTCTTTCTTTGTAGTGGTACCTGGTGTCTTCACACTGAACTATTTCTTTACCTGGTTTGATTTAAACACATAGCTCCTTCTAATTGCTAAGCCGCCCAGGCTGGATTTTAACTAACTTTCTAACTCTATCTTCTCCCTCTGTTCTCTATCCACAGTAGAGACTCAATGAATAACTACAGGGCTTAGCCTCCTTGCTTATTTCTTTTTTCTTCTCCCACTAAAGCCTTTGTCGACAGAGACTACGTCTTTTCCATGTTTGTATCTGCAACAGCAAAAGAGTAGAGTGGGGCTTGTTGTATGTTAGATGGTGGGTAAGTGTGATGGGACACACAAGACAAAACCTTGGAGAGAGCAGAAGTACATTCTGTTCCCTTTCAGAATGTTGGACACGCACATGTACATGTGCGTGCATGTGCGTGCACACACAAACGCACGCACGCACGCACGCACTTTTTCTTTTTTCTTTCCTGGTAGTGGTACCCAGCATCTTTGAACCATGCACTACATAAACTCTCCTCCAAAGATGACGCTTAGTTTATTCAAGAAAACATCATGGTGGGTTGCCTGAATGGCTGAGAAAAGGAACAGGAGAAAAGAAAGCTTTGATGTGCAACACGACACAGTAAGTGTTTCTGGCACTTCATGTTTATTAAGGTTTATACCACCACAATTTATATGGAACATTTTCTTTCAATGTTTTTATACAGACCCTCCTAAAATGTATCTTCTGGTGAACTAGACTGACTAAAATAGGTAGTAGTGTTATAGTCTAATAAAGCTATGCAGTTTAACTGCAGCAGAAAATAAGGTCTGTTGGAAACAGAGAAGAAGAGAGGAGCAGAAGAGAGAGAAAAAAGGAAGGGAGAGAGGGAGGACAGGGGAGCGGAGGGGAGAATGACAGAGGAAAGGAAAAGAGGGAGGGGGGCAGAGAGAGAGAGAATCAATTATAAAACCCTTCAAGTTAATATCCATGATGAAAAGCCAAAGAATAAAAAGCGCACAATATTACTTAATACACTGAAGTCCATCAGCCAAAGATGGAGCTGAAAATTACCTGGACAGACAACTCAGCGTGTGATGTGCTGATATATTTTTCAATTAGCTGCCTGCCATCTTTGTAAATTCTGTGACTCCATCACCTACATTTGTCAAAAGAATGACGGATTCTTTCTGTTCAAATGTTACTGCTCACCCTACCTGATTTTATACTAACGTATCTATGCCATGAGAAAAAAGCTGTCTAGGAAAAAGCACAATGGGGAGCAAAATCCTGTGCAACTGAATATCCACTCATGGCCAGGAGAAGACGGGCTGGTATGCAGCGGTCATCCGTATTGCTCACTCCCAACACCGCCCTATGCTGAGGCCGCTCTGGGCACAGGTGGGTCAGCACTGCCTCAGGGCTGTGATCTGCTACCTCTGGGCATTACAGCAGCAGCAGTGGCAACTCACTGTTACCTGTGCTCCTCAGCTCACGGCACAGTGTCCTGGAAGCCAGCGCCGAATCAATACAGCATTTATACAGGATTTGTACAGTCTGAGATGAGCTGTGCCTCAGCATTGCCCTGGGAGGTGACTCAGCTGGGCTCTGTTTAATGCCTAAGTGACTCTCACCAACCAGGCCATGTGTACTTGGCTATGCCATTCCCCACCTTCCTGTGGCTCACCATAAACCTTACGCACAAAGATTAAAATAACCAATAGATCTTCAGGACGAGGGAGAATGATGCAAAGACTAAACATTCACACGTCCCAGTTGGTTCTGTTGCTGGGTCATACTGGGCAATGCTAGGCCAACAGCTTGCCTCAGATCACATGCAAGACAGACTCTGTGAGGACATTTACCCTGTGGGTCGAGGGAACCTCAGAAAGAAGGACACACATGGACAGAGTACATAAGAGAGGGGTTAGGAGAATGAGGAATACAACACAGGAACAAGTGGAGATGGCTATGCATAGCAAAATCAAATGTAGAGGAGACTTGCAGACTTGAGGTATGAAATAGGAATAAGTTAACTGTGGAGCTTACAAGGGTCAAAAGATGTCTGTACACACCAATGAACTCTTGGTTCTCTTGTACAAGCACGACGTTTTGGGGAAAGATTTGTTTTAATCCCATCTCTGGAGAACCAGAAGCAGAGAAAGCTTAACTCATCTGTGAAACTCCACATGTGATTGGAGACTGTGACAACTCAACCCTGAAAGAGGCAAAATACTGAGGGATTCTAGAAAAAACAAGTGTTCACCAGACAAAGGGTTTCCTGTATTTCATTTGATTTGCCATTAACTCATCAAAAAGCCACCTAACTAAATAAAACTGTGCACGTCTCCGGCACAGACTCCGGCCTGGAGAAGTGATGCCAGACGCCGCACCACCCGGTGGAATGCTTTCCTTCTTTCTCATCTCTTCCATCCCAATCCCAGACATCTTTTTAATGCTATTTGGAAATTCAGCTGGGCTAACCCTAAATCAGCTAGCTGGAGATCCAGTAGATACCTATCTTTTACTATTCTGTGAGGTCTACATGATGACATATGTTTTAATCGTGTCTAGACACTAGATGAATGATGGAGAAAGGCCAAGACAGAGAAGGGATACTGATTTCTAAGGCAGTACCTATTTCTTGACTAATATAAGCTGAGAAGGAAGGAAATGAAGCTGCAGTGGTCACCACTGACATCAGACTTTTCTAGTCGCTCAGAGGCACTCAGACTTCCCAGCCACATGCATTTCTTGGAGCAGTGTTGGAACCACTATGAGAATCTGGGGGCACTGTTAGAGGAAGTGACACTAGGGAAACATTTCGCTGAGTGTGGTAGGATGCGTGTATGTGGCTTGCCGTCACAGTGGTACAGTGGTGTGTGCTCCTGTCAGTGTCAGCTGTCACTGTGGAAGAATGAACTCCTGAGGCACTTCTAAAGACCCCTGGACTTACTGACTCCAAGTTCAGTGGCCTGTGGGGCCAGATGTCACGCCACGCGGATGTGTCCTGTCACACTTATCATCTCAGCAGTCAGCTCTACTGGCTTGGCATCAGGACATCAGTAGAGCACCCTTCTGGATATGTCTTGGTGAGTCCTGAGGCATGATATCCAGGACCACGTCTGGTCTGCACTCCCCTACCTCTCGGGCTCTTCTGGTTTCTAAGAGATGAGCACCCTTCCACCATGCTGTCCCCGCTCTGCAACCATGCCCCAAACCTCCGAAACTGTGAACAAGAGGAACCATTTTCCTCCTTTACTTTGTGAGTGTCAGCAGTTCCGTCCATGCAACAAGAGACTTGCTCTGTACAACCACTCAGCATGGGTACTGCCCTGGTAGAGAAGAGAAATGGGTGCAATGCAGAGACAGAAGTGAAGTCTGTCAAAATATCAATCAATAATGGAATGTGCCTGTAATCCCAGCACTTGGAAGGCTGAGGCAGGACGATTGTTGCAAGTTCGAGACCAGCCTGGGCTACAAAAGTGAGCTCAAGGCCAGCCTGAACTTCATAGCAAGACCCTGTCTCAAAAAGACAAAAAAAAAAAAAAAAAAAAAGGAATGTGCAAATGAATACACACAGAGGACCAGGTTCTCAGTGTTGCAAAACCAGATAATTCTCTTAGCAGGAATGAGCTCCATAATACGCTAGAAACAATAATAAATGTACGAACAAGTTGATTTTTTTTTTACATGAATTGTACAGAGTGGAATCGATCAGTTTATGAACCTGCACCAGGAATATAAGTTTTTGTTAAGAGCTCACGAATGAAGAAAACTTTATAGACATTTCCCAAAATTGGACATTCAACTTAAGTTTTAGAACATTAACAATAAAAACTCAGGCAAAGTGAAAGAAGTTTCCCAAAGTTTACTCATTACACAAATAATACATTTGTATTTACCAAGTGGTAAGAAAGATGGAAATTATCTATTATTATCACAGAGAATATTACAAAATCATGCTGCGTGGAGAAACGACCCAGAGCTACATAGCCACAACCGGTGCAAAACACCGCAATAGTAATGGGCTTTTCTGAGATTTTAATTCTTGCAGTATTTCATGACTTGTGTTAATTTAAAATGTGTTACATTTGCTCTTACAATCAGGAGCACTTATTTTCTTAGATAATTATAATGGGTTTGGTTAAGCTCCACCCCGTTCAATTTATAGGTTGAAAGCCGAGTCCTTCATACGCCAAATGTGACTGTATTTGAGAAAAGGGCCTTGAAAAATGAAATCATTATGGCGGCAGACCTTAATCCAATATAACTGAGTGTCCTTACATAAAGAAAGGTACAGAGGAAGGGCACAGCTGGCGGGCCCCTTCCAGGAGCCAAGAGAAAGGACACCAGGATACCACACCGAGCTCCAGCAGCCCCAGAAGGCAGATCTGACAGGGCCCAGTACATTTCTGTGGCGTGAGTCACCACGCCCAAGGATTCTGTCACCACACCCTAGGCAATCCTTTGCTCACAACTTTGTATTTTCTAAGACTTTTTCTCAGAGTTACCAAATAATCCCATTCAAGCCTCTCAAAATCTAAACATAAACACACAGAAAACTGGTCTTACCATTCACTATTTAGTGTACCAACTGCAGGAGCTGAGGTCAACAAGGTATTATCGCCAGTCCTTGGTGCTTACACATATTTAATGGCAAAGTTTCCCTATTGTACAGCCATTTTGCACTACGTAATCATCAAACCTTCAATGGGGTGTAATCACTTAACTAAACCATTCTTTGGTTCCTGAAGTGTGTGCAGCTTTGCCATCTGCGAAGTCACGTTCTGCAGACTCTTTGAGACAGAATGCTAACTAATTCCTAAATATCAGACCAAACCTTCCATTAAAGTTCTGTTTCAACACATTTCCTGTCTTCCAGTCTGTTTAAACAACTCCAAAGACATGCCATAAGTACAAGATGAGAACTAATTTCTTTCATAGTCAATACATCTCATACTCTGGTTTTATAATCTACAGAATAGCAAAACTGGGTTAATCATTTGCCATCTATAAACTGTTGTATAATCTGTAAGGTGGGATAATTATTCTTTCTCTGACCATTTCAATGTATTCTTCTTTCAGGGTCAAATCAATCAATGCATGTAAAAATGTTACATAAAAGTTTTCACTGTTATTTTTATCAAAGGCAATGGCACAGTACTTATCACTGTGCACACATAATTGTTATGAGTCTCTCCAAATTATAAGCTAAAGAATTGTTTTAAAGTGCAATCTATGCACTGAAACCATGGACAACTATGGCTTGGGTCTTTAATTTTTTGTGAATGACCTGGCTGGCTCATAGAAAAGCAAAGACCGTATATTTATTTTGTTTCTGGCAGTTTATAAGCTTCATCTTTTAGCAAATATTTAGAGGAAATAATTATTTTCCAGAAGATTTTGGAGAAGGGTATATTTTAATTTGTAAGCCTTGGGGTTAGCCAAGTAACTCAGCAGACTAAAGTGCCTGCTTAGACAGACACAGGGACCACAGTTCGATCCTCAGCGTGATGTGCCAGCCCTATCTTCGGTGATGGGCCATGTGAGGATGACTCAGACTGGGTGCAGTGGTACACACCTGCAACCCCAGTGCTTGGGAGGCTAAGAACAGGAGGATCACTAGAAGTCCAACCTATGTAGTGAGACCCTGGAATCCCTGTGCTAAAATCCGTTAACAAATAATAATAGTTTGTAGGCCTTTAACTTTTTTTGAATCAGTTCATACACAAAATGGAAAAACTAGATTTCTGCTTTATAATAGAAATAACACTAAGAATAAAGAATTATTGAAACCAATGAGTCTCTCCTTACTTTATCATCTGTTGTCTGAGAAGTATCCTTTGCAGATAAAAAGAAGGACGGGAGAAAGGGAGGGAAGGAGGGAGGGACAGAGCAAGGGGAGAGACACAGAGACAGACAAGAGAGAGAAACAGAGAGAGAGGCAGAGAGAGAGACTGAGAGACACAGAGGCAGAGAGAGAGAGAGACAGAGAGAGACAGAGAACACAGCAGCACGTCTGTGCTTTATGCTATGAATAGCCTGGTATTAGAACTCACAGAACTACTACAGAAGGATGAACAGTCCTAGGCTTTTCATGGAGCAGGTTCATATTTCCATGGTTTCCCCAAATAAGGGCTTTCCAAACAAACTTGGCCCAGGCCCACTTGCCTGGCATTTCTCTTATAGGAATGCAACTTGGTGTTCTACACAAAGGTTTCTGGAATGACAGCTTTTGGATATTTATTCATTTACTGAATCCTCTCTCAAACCAGATTTTATTTGCATCAATGGGAAATGTGATTAACAAATAGAACATTCATTTCGTTCAACTGGCTCTAAATTTCAGATGAGAAAGACCTGGATCTTACAGCTTAATTTAACATTTTCTTTAACACTGCCCTTTTATGCTCTCTTCCAGGATGATATACATTTTTCATGAAAATGTACAAAACAATGTTATACTCCTGGCTTTTGCCGCAGTGTTCATATTTATGAGTAAAAGCACTTTGCTTTTATAAAAATGGCCAATGCTGATTGCCGTACTCCTCTTCCCTCCCACGTGGAGGCAGTGTACTGAGGCAGTGCCCTGGGGCCGAGGAGGACTTCGCCTTGCGTCTCTCAGAACTCAGTAGTGCTTTCCTATCTGATGTTCAAAATGATTGCTTCAGTTCTGTTCTCTGGCATTCTGCTGAATTCTGCTCCATGGCCCATTGACCACACCTTGCAACCTGCCAACTGATCCACAGCTGCTTGTCAAAGCAAGACTCAGAACTGAAAAAGAGACAACAGATCTGAAGCCTTCTGTTATGGAAACATCTAGGAATCCTTCCTTGCAGACAATCACCCAGGGCCTTAAGAAAGACCCTCAGCAGCGTCACACACAGCACTTGCTAGAGGTCAGAAGAAAGCTTGATTTGAGTTCAAAGCCAGGTTCCAGTTACTACGATTTGGTGATGCTTCTTGTTAATAGCCCTTTACAAGGTGGTGTTGCATATCAGGGCTGGAACCTGGGGGACATGTTTGCCAACACAATCCCTCTCTGTCCCAGTTTCCTACAAAGTGAAAGATCAACATAGATCTACCTAGGATCTCGTGTACTCTCTGGTGGACTGAGTGAGCCCTAGTACTGAAGGTATCCACAGAGAGCTCAACCATGGTAGTGTGGGCTCCAGCGCTCATGCCTAAGAGGGCACTTGAACCAACCTTATACCTCTTAGCATAGCCAGCTGCCCTGACACATCTGGTCACGGGGAGCGCTCTATGTCCTTACAAAACAGAAATGTTAGCTTTAAAAAAAAATTACACAGATGAATAAGGGGTTATCAGGCCTAGATCACTCCTGATACAATCTCCTCATTTGATTTTAAGCTCTTTGAAGATCTTTTTATTTCATATGTCCTTGGCATCTGGGAAAGGGGCATCTAAGTGTTATAAGCTAAATATTCAAAATAAAAAGTTAAATCTGACAATACAATTATATCATTAGGTATACCTAAAGCCCTATATCTAGTCATCATTTTTTAAAAAAATTTACTCATGTTTGTTCAGATGTTTCAATCACATAGTCAGCATGGACCCAATACATATGTTCCCACCCAAACAGAATGACTTGGAATGCAGATCATGTGGTGCACAGAAATCTACTGAGATGTCCCAGTGTGAGCACTGAGAGAGCAGGCTGCCACCGACGCACACTCAGTCATACAAAGACACTACAAAGCATCACAGAAGTCAGCTGAAGACACAGGAGACACGCAGGGAGGGTAAAGCCAAGTTGTGACAATCAGGAAAGTGCAGGTCAAGGTGACACATGCAAACAGCAAGCCTTGGAGAAAGATGCTATTAATGTTTTCTTGCTGATCACATGCTATTATTATCAGGAGCAACTGCCTGCTGAGCAGACCAGCAGCATGCCTGGTATGCCAGAGAATAAAGCTCCTCTTAACCCACTGACCCACCATAAAGACAGAAACTGATAAAATCTTCATTCTTCATCCAGGCCCATGCCACTCCCAACTGCAGAGTATGCCGTCTTCAACTTCTCAAATGACATCGAACAGAGTGTGCTGCCATACTATGTCTCCTTTGTAAAAGTGATGAAAATTTGAAGATTTTTTTTTAAATGAACATCTATAGCTCATGGCCCCAGTTCACGTCTCTTGAACCACTGCCCCTTTCCCAAAGGCTCGTCTTAGAAAAAAAATTTCCAGGCACTCATGAGCGAATGAGTACTGTTTATGTTTTCACACGTATCCACAAGCATGCTCTTCCACTGATCTCCCACATAAATGCTACGATTCTGCTCCATTGAAGGCTGTAGGAAGGTGGGGACGTAAGCTTTAGGACTATGATCCTTCATACTTGAACATGTAATAGCAAAGCTCTTGTATTTACAGATACAAGTCAGCACACATCTGCCTTTATTCACTTCAGCCTCACACAGTTCATGGAGTAATCATAACCCAAAATCAGAGCACAGCTCACCTTTGCTAAAAACGCGCAAGTGCATTTGCATCTTAATACAAATGAATGAAAATCCGTTCACCAGGGCCCACATCCCAGTTCTCTTCTATGACGTTCTACTCTACTCCACGGTGGCTGCAGCTGCCCTGACTTTCTTTTTGTTCTTGTAAAAACAAGTTCTGAGGACTCATCCTTGTGGTCTTTGATTTACAATATTCTCCTCTTGGATCTTGGAAGATTTGGCTCTCCACACCATTAAAGTTTTGGCTCTGATAGCAGCTTTTCAAAGACTCCCAGAGTAGGCTACCTGAATCAGTCACAATCTCATTATGAAAACATTTTAGGGATGATTCAGAACAAGGAAAGCTGCCTAAAAGTATGCCCTCTTGTTTCTCTCCCAAAAACACTATTAGAATATAAAGCATCTTTCCTGATTGATGTCTGTTTTATTGGCTTTTCCAAAGAACTAGATCTGTTGATTTGCATTTTCTTTTTTATGTTCAAAATAATGTTTTGACATTTATTAGTACACATTTGCAGCCTATAGTGATTATAGTAACCGTACACATTTATATTGTTACTTCCCCATTTCTTCCAAGCACCAATTATTTTTTTAGCATCAGACTCATTTAACCTTATAAAATCAATTGCCATATATGGAGGTTAAAAACCAGACTAAGAGGACAAAGACCACATACATGTAAGACAACTGTCTTAAGTCAAGGTCACTTCTTGATTCATTGTCCATACTAGAATATAAATTTTAAGAAAACAATTTTATCAAGACTCTGAAGCTAACCAAAGCATTGAAAAACAGCATATATATATATATATATATATATATATATATATATATATATACATATATATATATGAAACATGTGCTGGCACCTAGTAAAATTGTTGTCTTTTAACATTTGACCTTATTGATATTTATGGAAGTTCATACATAGTTCCTGGATTAGGAAAACTAATCCATATTTTCAAATCCCAGCTTCTTTACCTGAAAAGCAAAGCTATAACAATATCTATCTGAGAATATTAGTGACAGGACTACATGAGCCAATCCAGGGCTAGCACAACACCTGACAAAATTTACCAACACTTCACAAATCCATCGATCACTTAATTTTCAGTCCTCATGAGTTGAAGCCTTGTCAAGTATAAGAGTAATCCCTTTTGTAAAAATTTTTTAATTATTTATTTAGTATAGCATCTTACTATGCAGTTCAGACTCCTCGTGATCTTCCTGTCTCAGCCTTCCCAGCAATGGGATCACAGGCGTGTCCCATCACACTTGGGGTCAGCAAGGCATGAAGTACCAGGGATTCAACCAGGGCCCTTGTGCTTGCCAGGCAGGCACTTTAGACCACTGAGCTCTCTCCGCAGCCTGAATCTCTTATGCACATCTGGCATGTTATACTCAAAAAGCACTTCCATATCTGTCATCATATTTGAGGACACTATTTTTCTTGCAGTTCGGAACTGGAAATCAAGAAGATAACACACAGGGCTCACAGGAAGACTGGATAAGTGCTTAGGTAGCAGAATATGGGTGAAAGACAACTGGTGGAAATCAGGCGTGAAGAGGATGCCATACAGGGGAGCAGGGGGACTTGTGTTCCTCTCCGCGTAGCAAAGGGGTTTGCCACGGCACTGCAGTTGTGAAATAAACTGCTGTCAGAGGGCCCCATTGTGATACCAGGCCCTACTCCCTCACTTACTCACATGTCTTTTCTGAGGGCTCCTTATTGCCAGGCATTACTTGTTACACAACAGTACAAAAGACTAGCCAGACATACTTGCTTTGGGGACACTTGCTTTTTAGCAGAAAAAATAAAGAACACATCAGCCCAGTACATATCATGCTAGATGAGGATGACACGAAAGGGGAGAGGAAAAAATAGTGGGTAGTGACTTCAATGCGGGAAGGCCTTACAGATGAGTGAAGACAAGGCCTCGTCAGTAACATCAGAGACAGGTTCTGTGGGATGAAGGAGAGCAGCTGTGTGGCTCACAGGGCAAGTTACTCCAAGCAGAAGGTAGAGCCAAAAAGGCCCTGAGCCAGGGACCTGCCTACATGGAGAGGAGCTGGGAAGAGAGAAGACAGGTGAGGCAGGGTCAGACAGCTACAGGATTCCTGATGCAGTAGTGGCTGTCTCTCAGCCTAAAGTGCAAAGCCATGAGAGGGTTAGGGGCAGGAACTGAAATGGGCTGACGTACAGAGGACTGTGCTGTGATGAGAATCAAGCATCAGAAGAGGAGGAGAGCCTCATCAGCGGAGGAAGAAGGGCTGGCGTGATGGGCAGGTGAGCTGGGGTGCTGTCAGAGTGGGACAGGCACTAGTAGAAGCGAAGGGTCACACTATAGCTGCATTTAAAGGAAAAGCGAAAATATCTGCTAGGGGAAAGTGCTAAGGATGAATTTGTGCTGCAGCTGTGAGCTGTTATAAGAGCTAAAAGACCAAAGTAATGTCCAATGAGCCCAGAAAAGTGAGAAGTGTTACAAAGGCATAGGCTGGAAAAGTAACTGCAGTGAACAAAACAAACTGGACTAAAACACTATAGACTAGCACGGGAAGGGCAGAGGAGACCGAGGCCATCGCCAGACATAACTAGAATTAAAAATGGGTAAAAACATTAAAGCACACGTAAGGAGCTCACAGATCCTACCTCAAACCAACTACTAATTGCTTCAATTGTTCATTTAGGAGAGCATGGTGCACAAAAGGTATGTCAGGTACTCAAAGACTTGAAACGAGACACACAAGGTATCTACTCCTGAGGAACCAGGTTTCCATCCTGACAGATACACTGGTAACGTGATTAAAGCCAAATGAGCTAAGAAGACGTACAGAACCTGGAGTGTTTATACACCGCCGCTGGGAATGTATGGAATTCCTCTGGAAAGCACTTTGGCAGCCCTCGAACCCTGAATGTCACGGTACCTTCATTCAGCAGTTCCATCACGAGGCCTATCATTACACCAACTAAAAACACATGTCCAGAGAAAACTTCTATCCAAACGCTAAACGGGAGGAAAACCTCAAATGCCATCAACTTATTAAAGGATAAGCATAATGTAGCATATCCATATGATGAAACATTGTTTGGCAAAGGAAAGAACTGGCATGCTCTTACAGAGGAAGGCATGGATGATCTAGAAAAGGTTAGTTTAAAGAATTCAGCCACATAAGACCATACAATGTACGATTCCCAATGTCTGGAACTGGTACATATAGGTATAGGACATAGCAGGTAAGTAGTTCTTCATGGCTGGAGACTTCGGGGAAAATGGAAAGGGAGTGAAAATGGGTACCATGTTTCTTTCTGGACTGAGGGAACCATGATGACAGCTTTATGACTCTTTATTATACAGCAAACTACCTGTATATTTTGAATGAGTATTCATTTGTGAAATGAAAATCATCTCAATGATACACTGCATAAAAAATAATAATACACTGCATAAGAAAAATACTTAATAGGGTGCATATTATACTAAACGGAAAAGGATATAAGAAAAAAAATACTGCACCAAACACCAACTCAGGATTCAAGATCACTGCCTGACCTAGAAGAGTTAAAGTATGCTCAAGGAATTTTAATGTGAACCTCAAGTTTGCAAAGTGCTTCCCATATTTTATTTTTTTCATGATTTAATATTTTTATTGTTTAAATTTAACAATGGTTATATTACATATTTTCATCATCAGATCAGTTTAGATTAATAGATATAGGCATATAAGATTGATCAAACAATTAAACATTAACATATCAATAAACATTACTTTTTTTTTTTTTCTTTTCCCCTTTCTTTTTTTTAAAAGTTGACACATTGCATATTTTCCTCATAATAGTTCTACAGAGCACAGTGTGTGGGCATGACACACCTCCCTATTGATGTTGCTAGCTTCCTATATTTTAAATAAGGAGACAGGAAACTTTTTTTTTTGTATAGGGCCTATGGAACATATGTTGAGCTTTACAAGACATACAGTTTCTGTAACCCTCCTGTTCTTGTTGCAGTGTGAGAAAATCCACAGATTAACACATAGGTAGCTGTAAATGGTTGCATTTCCAGAAAGTATTATATACAAAAGCAAAGAGCTGGTGAGAGCGGCCCACAGTCTGCATGGCTGTGGTCCATACTGTCCGTGCTGTCCTCCTGTTATCTCCCATTCTGATTTTCCCATCCTTGTAGAGACCATCAGCACACCAATTGCTTCTGAAATGGCTACAGGACAAATATCTATAACCTTTGGATGCAGTGAGTAGCAGGACTAAAATTGGGGTTTCCTCAGCTGCACAGTGGCACACACCTGTCACATCAGCACTTGGAGAGATTGAACTGGGGAAACTGCAAGGTCAAGACATGCCTGGGCAACTTAGCAAGATGCTGTCTCAAAATTAATAATATTAATAACAATAACAATAATAATAGTAGTAATAATAGTAATAATAATACAAATATAAGAAAGTTATGGGGATATATACACCTCATTGCAAAAATCCTGCATTTAATTTTCAGGACCACAAAACAAACAAAATAACTAGGAAGTCATTTCCTCTGGGGAAAACTATAAGTATCATGCTCTATAGTTTGGGTCTGACCTACACTGCCAAAGAGCATGTTTACGACTTGGTCCACAGTCTGGTGCTTAAGGGTGCTAATGGCCTGGCCTATGGCAGGTGTTCAGGCAACTGGAGAAGTTCCCTTGCAAGACTGTGAAAGCTGTTCTTCTCCTCCTTCCTTGTTCTTATCTGGGCCATGAGTTGGCCAGCTTTCTCTGTGCTGTGTTCCCTACCATGTTGGGCACGTACTTTCTCTTCCAGGTGACACAGAAGCAATGAGGCAACCCATGTGAAGCAGAACCACTAAAACTGTGAGACAAAGCACATCTGGCCTCTATGCCTCAGGCATTTGTTAAAATGCCAGAGAGATGACTAACACACCATGCAGGTCAATGTTGAAGCCTACATGTGGATACATGTGGACCCCACAGAAAATGAGGAGCAGGTAATGTGTAGATCTATAAATAGCACAAGTAGCATTCTTCTCCCTTATTCTTTTCATTTCACAATAACATCTCAATCCACACCAAATAGAGAGCTTCTATAATTGAGGAGACATGTCGATATATCTATAAAGACATATCATTGTATACAATAATAAATATATAAATACTAATAACATTTATAAATATTTATAAAATATATAAATCAATATTTATAAAGATAGTAAAATGGTCCTATTATATTCAAATTAGATTTAAGGCATAATTTCACTTCCTTACCTCTTGATAGAATCTTGACTGAGTTTTGAGCTATGACTAAGGTCAATAATGTTATGTTTTACAAATGCAACTCACAGAAAGGTCACAGGGCTGGACCTAGGGAGAAAGCCTACATTCTGAGCCTCTGATGTTTGGTGTCAGTGGGATACTGGAAAGAGTGCCTCTGAATCTATCGAGTTTTCACCATCTATGAAAGTGTCTGATAAATACGTATATTGTAAAAACATTACATAAAAATTATTATGTATTTAAAACATGTAACATTTAAGTAAGCAATCTTCAGAAACCTAATTGTATTAAAAAAAAAAAAAAAAAAAAAAAAAAAAAAAAAAAAAACATTCCTTGAATTCCAAGGAAGAAACAGCAAATGCCGTATTATTTGCTAAGAATATTTCAAAATGTTTGGTTTTCTATCTTTCAGAAAAAAAAAAAAAAAAAAAAGTAGTGAAATAATAAGAAAATTTCTGTTAGGCCAACTACTTCTTTCTTCTGTGTTTTTCAGAAAGAGTCTACAAGGACAGGATGTTTAGAGTCTCATTACTACATGAGACTCCCAGTGATCTGCCCGTTTATAGCCTTCCCCAAGAGCTGGAATTACAGGTAGGCACCACCACACTAAGTCTCAATTGCTGTCTCAGCCAGTACTGCAGGCCCAGGGATGAAACCCCTGGCCCTTGTGCATGCCTGCAGGTGATTTAACCAACTGAGCTATCTCACCAGCCCACTAATGAATTATTTCTGAAAAAGTACATTTGACATTCACTACTGGAAACCTCCTAATACTGTAGATGTAAAATATTCCAAAGCATTCAGATTCATTGTGGATAATTCTACATGAATAATGGTAAAATATCTATCGCTCTAGAAAAATAATCCTATTTTTTCTCCAAAGTAGGAAAGCATGAGTTTTTAAAGATGGCTAAGAAGGGGCTGGTGAGTAGTGGCTACTTTGGCAAGCACAGGGACAGGATTCAAATTCCATATCGCATGTTGGCCACACCCCGGGTCACACTGAGCTTCAACCAAGCCTGGGTATGGTGGCACACACCTGTAATCCTAGCACTGGAAGGCAGAAAACAAGAAGATCACAACAAGCCTGAGCTGTATTTTTTTGTTGTTGTTGTTGTTGTTTCTTTGAGGGGGAGATTAAAATAAAGCAAAGCAACAAAATCCAAGTCAGGAAAGCTTTCTCTTTTTGAAAACCACAAAGCAATACAGATTACTAGAATCTTCCGTGAAAATTATCTAAATTTTTGAGAAACCATGAGACCTGGGAAATGTTAAGTATGTTAAAACAGCTATGATCCATTTTGGGTAAAGGACTGTCACAGACACTTCTTAGTGTGTAAAGAAACATTTAAAATAAGTGAAGGTGGGAGAGAACATAACAGTGTTAGAATCACACAGGACCTAGGGACGAGGTCTCTTCAGAGGAAGAACTGTTCACAGCAGACCAGGAGCCATAATCTGTTATTAAGAAGCCTTACAGAAGAGAACAGAGGTGAAGGAATCAAGTAGACAAGTTCAACGTGGCCACAGTCATCATTATACCTTTTAAAGGTCATTGATTCCTGACCTCCCCTGCCTGCAGCTATTCTGAAGCAATGTAGAGAAGAGTTGAGTGACACAGAAATCAAACTTGGTTTTCTATCAACTGTGTATGCCCATGGAGCTCATATTTCTCAACCATGCAGAATGATTCTAAAAGTTGCCTTCATAGTCCATAGTTTCACCAGGGCAGCCAAAGAGGCTCAGGTTTCAGAATCTCCCAACACATGGAAAGCAATTTCTTCAGTCCTGGATTTGAACTGAAAACATCAACTCAAGAATGTGTAGTTTGTTTTGCTGTACAGGTCTTGCTTAAACTTGCCCTTAACCACTCAGCAGAAAAGGTTAACCACTAGGCATAACACATAAAGCTAGATTAGAATGTTGAGCTGTAAAAGGCTTAAATCAACAACTTCCATCATTGCCAGCTTTGCTAATAACCCACTGCAATTATCGAACATTGGATACATATACAACTACTTTCTCTTATATGAAATATTGGAAATGCACTACTAATATGTTTTGAAACTGTCATATTGTTATTTCTTAATAAAACTAATAAAAAAAGAATGTGTAGATGAAATGATCAGGTGGGGTAGCTTCAGGAATCTTAGTGAAGCTAGTAAGATAAGTTTAACAAAGTCACAGGACACAGGTCCAATATATTAAAATCATTTCTATTTCTAAAAGTTGACAATATTCCAAATTGAAGTTTAAAAATGCCACTGAACACAGAATGTAAAAATATGAAACACTTAGGGATAAATTTAATGAAAGGTATACATTTTTATACCAATAATAATAAATGCTACAAAACTAGTAAAGATGTAAAATGTCATCCAGTTAGTTTGAATATTGGGTTGACAGTAGGACAATGCCTATGTTATTGTAATCAATAAATCCATTTGATGGAACAAACTTGAGTTTTGTGTTTCTGCTAAAAAAAATTGCCAAATTCTGCAACAGGAATTATTATTTATTTTCGGAGAATAAAACATTTTTATTAAGAAAGAATGTGTTATGCATAATATTAGTTATTCTGGGGATACAAAGTTTTAAGCCAGTACCTATGTCCTCTAAAAGTGACATTCTTTATACACCAGAGTATTCTTTTTTGAAAACAGGCACATGAATAATATAATAATATACTAAGTGTGAAAACTAACAAAGAAAGGATGAAAGAACCTGCAATGAGGTTTTAAGAAGAGAAATCTTCACTAGAGAGATTAGCATTAACTGGGCTGTACAGAGGCACATAAGTGCTTTCTTTGTCTGAAGGAGGACAGGGAAGATTCTAGAAGCAGTACCGCAGTGAGCAAAGCCACAGAGAAGACAGCGAACTAGGAATAGAGCTCATGTGCTGGAAGCCAGGGCGCTCCGAGGGAAGGAGAAAAAAAGTGAGTCCCAGGGGAGTTTCAACACCCTGAATAACGGAATGAAGAAAGCTTCCTTCTTCATCCCTCCCTTCCTTTTTCTATCTCCCTCTTGTTCTTCTTTCATGTCTTTTCTCTCTTTTCTTTCTTCTTTCTTTCGTTCCTTCTTTCTTTCTCCTCTTTCTCCATTCTCTCTTCTTCCCCTTCTTCTTCTTCTTTCCCCTCCTTTTTCTCCTCCTCCTTTTCCCTCTTCATTCTCTGCTCTACTGCAGAAACAGTGCGTACCACACTACAGGCTTGCCCTGGGCATGTGGGACTGGGGATTGAATCCAGGGACTGAGCTGCACCCACATTCCCCTTTTTGATTCTGAGATTGAGTCCCCCAAAACCCAAGCTGGGCTAGTGTGTGCAATCCACTTGCTTCAGCCTTCACAATTTCTGGGATTACAAGGCTGCACTACCAGGCTCAGCTGTTTGAAAACTATTAACATCTGGAAAAAAAAAAAATAGTGACAAGGACAGGTACACCGCAAAAGGCCTGACCCAGCAGTATGCATAAGTTGAACGGGTAAGGAGGCCAGCTAGAGAAAGAGTTAATTAAGAGGCCATTTCAGTGGTGAAGTAAGAAATGATGGCAATTAAGTAGGAATTAGATAAGAGAATTGTTTTGAGGCTTAATGAAATAAAAAAGATCTTGGGGAAAAATGACATGTGGGTTAGTGGGACCAGGAAGCCTCCCAGGGTGTTTCCCCTGGGAGTGCTGCCCTCACCCACATGCACAGCCCCTGTGCAATGCGGCAGATGTGTAGTCCCTGCCTGCCACACACTGAATCATGCAAATATCTGGGGAACGGCCACAGTCCAGCAACAGAGACAAAGTTCAGAAGATCTGCCTGGGAGCTGCAGCTCTGCAAGAACTTGAGCTCTGGCCTCAGGTGAAAACTTATTGCTGAGCTTTGGAACCCTGCTCAGGAAGAGATCAAAACCTCTCTGCGCACTTACTATTCGTGAATATACGGCCCATCCGTGAAGCAATGTGAAAAGCAGAAAACAGTACACAGAAGGGCTGCCAGGAGTGCTACTCCGACCTGCTCAAGACTCACTTTCCTTCTCCTTTTTCACACAATACCAGGCCCTGACAGCTGACCTCGGGCAGAGGTCAGCATACATCTCTGGGCCCTCCTAACAACTCTGTGTTGTTGTTGTGTCATTGATCTGACTCTAAAGCTGAGATGCTCAGGGACTGCCACAATGATTGTCCTCTTTCGTTCTTTCTTTTTTTCCTATACAACCATTTACTGCAAAATTCCTTTCTTTGTAACTCATCAAACATGTAGCCAAACATATTGCAATATATAGAAATGATTATATAGAATAGTTGAAGAACAAATATGACATAGCTGATATGTATTGAATATCCTACCCAAAAACTGCAAAACACATTCAGATCATAAAACAACTTTCAGTATATTTATAAGGATTCAGATCATTCAAAATATAACAATGGAATTAAATTATAGATCCCTAATAATAAGATACTTAAGAAATATATAATCATTAGTAAATGTAGCAGTGTACTTCACTTTTGTCCATCAGATTTTAATTTATTATTTAATCACCAAGAACATTCCAGGTTAAGTCTAAGATGTTTGATACTCAGAAGACAGTAATGTTAAGCTCAAGTACCTACATTATAGAGTAATAGTATCACTAAACTTTTCTTCTGGAGGGTTAAGAATACAAATTTACAGGCCAAAAATTGGAGAAAAAGAAGGGCTACAAGGATAGCCAATAGTTTGGCCCTAGCCCTTCAAGATCAGTGAAGATTCTAGACATAAGGGAACCTGTGCTATAACATCCTACAACTCAGTAGTTTCCCAAATTTTCTGTTCAAGGAGATTATGGGGCTACAAAAGAAAGGAAAACGACAATATACAGTATATCTAAGGAGAGTCACCTAGAGAGAAAACATTCTCTTGGGCTTTCACAGAGAGCAAATTGGTCAAGCAATGGCCTGCCTTATCCAGATGGCTGACGCTGACAACAGTTCTACAAAGCACTGTAAATGGTTTCAAAGTAAACCCTGAGGGGATTTGACTGACCTCAGGAGGTACAAAAGTTCCATGTTTTGTTATACAGAACTTGCTTTAACTTGCCCTTAACCACCCAGCAGAAAAGTTTAACCACAAGGCATAAAACATAAAGCTAGACTACAATGCTGAGTTGTAAAAGGCTTAAATCAACAGCTTCCGTCATTGCCAGTTTAGCCAATAACCCACTGTGATTACTGAACATTGGATTACGAATACAACTACTTTCCCATAGTTCATTGAGAACAACTTGTTTTGCACCAATAATGATTAGAAAAATTATCACATCTATATATACCCTGTGCTCTGAATAACTACTAGGAGGGCAATGATACGCATTGTATCAAATAATAGAAATGTACTATTAACGTGTTTTGAAACTGTCACATTGTGCAATAAAAAAAGTTGAAAAAAATTTAATTATAAAGATACCATGACCCGAGGCCTATCTCAGTTTTTCAATTGTCAGTAATTTCTTACAGTGTACTCAGCATATTTGTTGAATAACTTTCAACCCACTGATTTTAGGACAGCGTATGAAATGCTACGATATCAATACTCTCAGCCATTTCTTAATCTTAGTTTGTTAATATTTACAAAACTTATAGTTGACAAATCCTGTTAGCATAAGCTCAACAGTTCTCTGAATCACAGAATACCCCATACCCAACCTCAAATTCCAAAGCAAAGCAATGTTCTTCTCTGACTCTAGATAAAAAAAAAAAAAAAAAAAAAAACACTTTGTGTTACATTTATAGACAGACAGTGTGCTGATTTTTAGGTTCCCATTTTTCTTATTGATTTCCCATGGAACTTTACCAAGAAATGCTGTTACAATTTAATGCAACTGCCATACTGAGTAGGGTGAATTCTCCAGCTTTTCGGGGATGCGTAGACCCAGAGCCTGCCTGTACTGTGTGGTATATTATCTTCCCTGGAACAGAACTGAGGGTAGCTAGCCTAGAACTGGTTTTACGATGAGGAAATGGTACTAAAGTTGCATTCAAGAGTCCTTAGCCAGATATTACAGAAAATATACGGCCTGGTTCACAGGAAGGAGACACGGAATTAACACCAACGTCTCTACAGCAGCACAAACATTCTAGTGTATCTTAAAGGTGCTATCCCATGAGAAGGGAATATTTCTCCCCTATAAAACTTCCTTGTAATAATATTTTTCAAGAAATTTAACTCAGATGTTACAAGAAGCACATTACGGCTCACAGTAGTATGTAAATTCACAGCTCAGCACATTATGGGAACACAAATAAAATCCTCCTCACTCTTTTGTTATAACAGTACAATCTTAAAAAAAAAAGTTAACACAGCTACCCTGAACTGTAAGCAATGTGCATGTTTCATTTTCTTAAAAATTTTTTCCTCAGTTGGTGCATGGCTAAGGATTGTCACTTCTAATGTGAGGAAAAACACTGTTTTAAGACTCAGAGATAACTTTTCCACCAGCCACTATAAAACTTGAAATAAAGAAAGCCAGTAGAGAAGATGAATGGTCCTCACCTGGCAATTATTCAGCCCCTGGAAATTTCCAAGCCCTTTGCAATTATTCATTAATTAGTAACGACGATGATGTTTCAGTTTATTGAGTTTGAAAACATGGCGTACAGAGGTCTGGTGGTTTTCCTCAAATTGAAAGAGGAATGTCCGGGAAAAAAACAGGGTAGGATTAGAAGGAACTCATTCCTCAAACTTGCAGTCACGCTATGCAGCCGCATAAAGCCAGTAAGAAACAAGAGAGTTCTCTGGGCTTGAGGGTGGCAGCGCTCTGCTCAGTGACGTACGTACCCTGAAAGCGTCCGCTGCACCCATCCACACCCCAACACATGGAGCGTGTCCTGTAGCTCTGTCTCTCTCCCTTTCCCAAAGCACAGACAGATGGCTAAATATCAACCTCTAACCACTCATCCTCATAATCACAGCAAAAAAGTGCATAATTTGCTTTCCATTCTTAAAATGCACAATTGAATAGGATGTGAAAGAATATGATAATGTGGAAAAGCACATATTTCAAAATGTTTCCAGTGGTGCGGAAGCTCCTGGTATCTAAGCTCAGGAATAGTGCAATAAATCATTTTAGATAACTGCTTCACTCAAATGGGAGCATGGTCCAGTTGCCTGACTTGTGGCAAGTGGGTAATAAGAAGATGTTCCATCACCCTAAGCAGGCTAGTGAGGACAGGCCAAATGTGAACACTAACGCTGAACAGAACATCTTAGATGCAGGCTCTGCGATGGGCGTTCTTTGCCTTGACCAATGGATTGGCTCCAAATGTTGAATAGGGAGTGTCTTGCATGTTCCATGTCATCACTGGACAACGATACATCTGAAGACCAGCTCTGGACCTCTCAACAAGTACTTCCTACCATGCAGAGCGTTTTTGTTTTCTCTCCCGTCTGGTCCACAGGTGAGGTAACAGCCCTCACACAGGACCTCAGAGGCCATCTGTGTCTACCCCTTCATCTTCCTTCCACAAAGCCTCCTTTATGCCAAGCACAAACTGCTTTCCTATTAGAACATAAATGTTGACAGCAATTGCCCAACCTAAACTTTTACTGTAATCTGATTTTGCTGCAGTTGTATGAAAGTGAGGCAAAGGTAAAGTCATTTCTTTTTTTCTTTTTCAAACTTTTTCTCTCTGATGGCCACAAAGGAAAAGAGTGTGTAGCTTCGCTATATCAGACAAGCACAAGCTGTTTCTTATCAAAGGTTTATCAAAGGTTTCTCTTCCTAAGGACACTGTAGAAACAGGACAAATGTTACGTGGAATTGCAAATTGGCATTGTTACGCTGGGAAGTGACCATGGTGGGCCTACTTGCACGCAATGGGCAGCAGTGAGGTCGCTGGACTACTTCCCTCTTCAAGAGCACTACCAGGGTGCAGCTCTACACCCTCTAGGAACTCGGAGTCTCCTGGGAGCTCCATGAATGAAGCAGAACCTATCTCTCAAGACCATGTAGGGCAGTTTGCTTATAATTTCTGAAACTGAGAATCTTGTCAAAAATATGGAAAAAGAATAAAAAGCACCCTGCAATGCTCTACTCTAACCCATCTTTCAAAATTACCTGGAAGCTAATCAAGCACTGTCTAGTCTCTGACATATGGTAGCAATGCCTACAAAGAGGACTCAGTTTCAGTCCAGTGGCTAGAAGTGGGTTCAGTTCTTCCGTTTGACTTTTTTCAAGTAATTCTCATGGTTTTCTCTTCCCATGGCAGGAGGACACAGCTCTGAGTTCGTTCAAGGGCTAACGGGACATCTACACTATAGTGAACATAATATTATCATATTCAGAGTATTATTTTAACTTTGATAATATATTTAATGCTTTACTATAGCCAAAATATTATATTAATACAAAAGGCATATCAAAATTATTAGCAAGATCTTCTTCTAGTTTTAAGTCTTCAAAATCAGAAGGATATTCCAGTCTTGGGACAAATCTCAATATGGATGCTAACTGTTCATTCAAGTACTGGATGGGTATATACAGATCCTATAATTAACAGTTGAAAGTATAGATTAACATGCCCAAATTGTTTCCAGTCAATGTAAATATTTTCCTAGTAGAATCATACCTAGCAGTGTTTCACATTCACACATATATTAATGAAATTAAACAACATTTAAAGATTGGGATGTACAGTATCATATTTTGCATAGTCAGCTGACGTAACTCAATATATTGACTTAAAACATAGCCATAAAGTACTGACAACTACGCCAGACAAAACAAGGAAACCATCATTCATTAGCAGTTCCACACAGAGCCTCATGGGCTTAAAGACAGAAGAACAACTGTCTTCCTGGAGAATCAGTACATAAAGAAACAGGGAGTAACACTAAGTCTCTTTATCTACCCTTTCCTAAGGGAAACTGCCCAGTGTGACCGTGCTACCCCAGCCTTCTGGACACCTCTTGCCTCCTCCGTTCTTGGCTGCTTTTTTACCCTAGCAGGACTGCAGTAGCAACTCTGCTTGACTTCTGACCACACTAGAATGGACACGGAATGACACTGGCACAATGCACCCAGGCAGTACCGTGCAGCCCTCAAACTTGCACACGTGGAGACGACCTGTCTCTGCTAATGCACAGGATACCACACACTTCATCGGTGTCTAAGCAGTGTAGTATGTATAGGAAGCTCTTCTTGGTGGGATCTAAGCAACAGGATGTACCAGCTGGAATATAAATTATATTCCCTCCATTTCCCAGAACAGATTTTCTGGATATACTAGGGTTCACACAGCTTATTGGAAGAAAGCGTTTCAAAACTGAGCGATGAACCACACTTGGCAATAAACAAAGGCCACGTCGGGGACGTATCTTCGGGTAGGATCTGCACTTTAGCCTGCTGCACTCGTGTTCCCTGGAGCTGACTCTGTTAGCAAAGCTAAAGACAAGCATGTGCACTCTGTCTTTAGTTTTCCCTTTCTGGGAAAGATAGACTAAGACCAGGCAAGTCCTGGGCCTGCCCCACTGCGCTGATGTGTTTCTTACCTTTGGCTGCAGGGATGGTACACCAGGAGCTGCCACAACAGGATCTGTGATGTAGGTCTTCTTGGGACCAGTGGACGGATACATGCCAGTAGGGTTCTGGTTCCCAGACACAGGAGGAGTGTACCCTGGTTCTCGCTTCCAGGTGTTCGGGTGCCCTTGTTGACCATAGGCAGGATCAGAGTCATTTCTGCCTCCATATCCTGGCCCCGCTGTATAATAGGGATCATAGTAGCGTCCTTGGTTGGGGGTATACCCATACGCAGGCTCTGGCTGCAGTCCTGGTGGTGGAACGTACCCATAATCAGTGCCGCCTCGTGTGGAAGGAGGGGGACCCTGCCCAGAGACAGGAACGGGCTGGGTGTTATAGCTGTGGGGCCCGGAGCCATACATTTGTCCCGAGGAAGGGCCAGCCAGGTAGTGAGAGCTCGGCTGGGCTGACTTCACTTGCACATTGAAGGTAGGTCTTGAGGGGGTGGATGCTGTGGTGTAGGAGGCTGGGACCGGCTGGGGCTGTGGTTTGAGAGTTCCAATGGGAGCCACAGGGATGGGCCCAGCCTGGGCTGAAGCCTGAGGTTTCATTGCAGACTTTTTGGTTGCTGTTAGAGGGGGTTGGTTGGGGATGACCATCCTTTTATGTCCTGTGACAGGAGTGGCGACGGGAGGAGAAGCTGTTGAACTAGTACTGCCCTAGAGTTGAACAAAGAGAAAAAAACATGATTATCAGCAATGAAGCAAAATTAAAATACTGATTATTATTTAATATATTAATATGGTAAATAAAAATGAGACATGGTTCTGCCCTAAATGTCGAAGACTAACACAGAAGATTCATGTCTATGTATGCAAATAAACAACTATAAAAGAAAATTAAAGAGAAAAATTTATATTTTGTATTATCTGAAAGAAAATACAGGTCTAGATTAAGATAAAATGTACATTAATCCAGTGATAAATGTATATACTGAAAATCACAACACAGTGACGGCAATGACTCCTTCTCCCTGCAGATGGGAAGATACCTATGTCCATGGAATGGTGGGCTTAGTGTTGAGAGAAAAAGAAAATATTCAAATATACAAATCATCTGCAGAGTAGGACAATGCCAATCAAAATTCCAGTAACAGTTTTTAGAGACAACATAGGAAAATAATTCTAAGATCTATACAGAAGCAGAAAAGAGCATTAATAGCTAAACTACTGTTGGCAAGGAAGAACAAAACCTGTATTTGCATCACAAGAACAAAGTGTGCATGTATCACAATTCCTGATTTCAAAATATATTGCCAAGTTACAGTAATCAAAGCAATGTGGCATGTATATTAACAGATATACATATCAGAGGAGTAGAAGGGAGAGCCTGGGATTGAATGCACACATACAAATCGGACTGCTTTTTGCCAAGGGTGAGAACACACTGGGAAAAGCATACTCCCCTCAATGAGCCTTCCTGAGGAAAGTGCATATCCACAACAAGGGAATGAAATGGGACTGTCACCCTACACCATCAGCTAAGCCTGTATTGAAGACTTAAAGAGTGGAAGACTTAAGACCCAGAACCAAAATATTTAAGAGAAAGCCGGGCGTGGTGGCTCACGCCTGTAATCCCAGCACTCCGGAGGCTGAGGCAGGAGGATCAGTGCGAGTTCAAGACCAGCCTGGGCCACAAAAGTGAGCTCAGGACCAGCCACCTCAACTGCATAGCGAGACCCTGTCTCAAAAAGACAAAAAAAAAAAAAAAAAGAGAAAACTCAGAGATAATGCTTCATTGGTTTGGGTAACAATTTCCTGGACCAATAAAGAAAAACAAACATAAGCAAGGGTACCTGTGTCAAACTAAAGAGCTTGGTATAGCAGGGTATAAAGACAAATGACAAAAGGGGTGTAATGTTGAAAGATTATACAGCCACTAAAGCATTAATCTTCAAAACCAATCAGGGACACTTAGAATTCAATGGTAAAAAAAATGAAAGTAACCCCCCCCAAAAAATAACCACAGCCTGGTAAGCAAATGAGCTAAAGTTTAGAATAGATGTTCACCTAACAGAAGACACAGTCGTAGCCAGCAAGTATATCAAACATGGTCAGTGTTACACAGCGTGAAAATACAGAGTAAAACCATGCTGAGCTATCACTCCATGATGGCAGAATCAAGAACAAAGCGAAACAGAACAGGAAGTTGGAGGTTTTCTAAAATATTAGTGGGATACGAAGCAATGCAAATGTTATAGAAGAAAGTATGGAGTCTCCTCAGAGAAATGAAAATAGAACTCATGAAGTGCCCAGCAATATCCCTTATGGGTGTTTCTCTGAAACACTTAAAGTCAAGATGTCATAAGTATCAGCATGCCAATGTTCATGGCAGCATGACACAGAAGCACCAAGATACAGAAACAAGTGACACGTCCCCTGGCAGACGAAAGGGGGAAGGGTCGCTAGGCTGCGTGCATGCAGGGGGACACTATCCTGCCTTTGATCATGGGGAATCTCTGCAGTACACGGCAACATGGATCTCCCGGAGGACTCCACGTGGACGAAATGGGTGTGATGCCAGCTGTGTGACTGTGCAGACCAGTCACGGAAAGACACATGCTGGACAATTCCACTATAGCAACTGTCAAAAATAGTCACTTTAACAGAATCAAGAAGTGAGACGGCAGTTGTGATGGTCTCAGCGGAGCCACAAGTGGGAAATTCCTAATCAATGAACACAGTTTTGGTCAAGAAATATGAATAAGCTCTAGAGGCTTGGTGCTCAATACTTTATGACTAACCATAATGCACTGTATGCGTCAACTTTTGTTGAAAGCGTAGCAAGACAGGAATGCATGATGTCATCTTGACTTGAGGAAAATAGACACTGAGGTCCTAGTTCTGGAGAGAGAAGGTGTGCGGGAGGTGCAGCTCCTGTGCTCCAGTTATAGATCCGTTCTTGCATGTGGGCTAAAGTCCTACCCGATAGGAGTTGTCTTCAGCCCAGGACACTCCTGCCACCTCCACCTCTAACCTCATAATCTCACCTGCTCTCACGTGTTGAACATACTGGGAAAATGAGTAGTGGAAATATACTACACGACAGACTGTTAGAGAAATCTGCTTCAGAAAATTACGTCGCTAATTACAGATGAGTGTCATATTAAAATGTGTACAATTTTTGAAATGAAATGATAAAAATTCAAGAATTTTTATAAATACATGGGCCAGCCAGATAGCTCTGTAGACTAACGCGCCTGCTTAGGCCGACACAGGGGCTGGGTTCCATCCTTGGTGTGCTGGACTGGCCCCACTCCCAGAGCGCACTGACATGGTAATTAAGACTAGGCATGGTGGCACGTGCCTGTAATCCCAGCACTCGGGAGGCTGAAAACAGGAGAATCACTATGACTCCAATCTGTGTAGTGAGAGCCTGGAGGCTCTGTACTAAATACATTAAAAAAAGGAATTCTTATAAAAACAAAACTAAAATGGAATGCCCACAAAATGCTTGGAGGGTCGGGAATTACCACAGTGACATATCACCTGCCTGGTAATCGTGACGTTCTGAGTTCAGTTCCTGGCACTACAGCACGTTGAAATCCCAAATCAACCAATAAATTGAAAAAATGTTTTGCGCCAACCTTTAATCTAATTATCATATATGTGGATAAGCTGAACACTACCATAGCTCTCTTTAGCCATGAAGAAGATAAGTAAATATGCTCAAAATGTTCCTGTATTTTTTTTTAATCCTTATTCCCTTCCCGTGAGGTAAAATTGCTTAACTCAAAGGGCAGGGGAAACATATTAATAACATGATATGTAGATAGATAGATAGATAGATAGATAGATAGATAGATAGATAGACAGATAGATGGTAGATATAGAGATAGATGTAGACAGATATAGACATATAATAGTATTCATAATACAGTAGCTGAGGACAAACTTCTCTTCCCCCGCCAAGAACTCTGCAAAGATGACATTTGCAAGAAGCAGGTAATGGTTGCTGAAGCCGGGTTTGCGTGCTCTCCCTCGCAGACTTCAGCAGCATTTAAACCTTGTGCGCGTGGGCATGCACTGCTGTGTGCCACGGCGCCCAGAAGACACAGCTGTGAAGGAAGGTTTCCGGCTAAGGACAGGCTCTGTATCAATTCTTCTCTATTTACTTGCACGTGTGATTGGCTCCACTTTTCCAACTCCATGACTCTGAACACCCTTCCTGCAACAGAACTTACAACTGCAGCCTGCAGGGGGACTGTCATCAGCCTCCTTGCTCAGTCACTGGCCCCACTTCTGACTGGGTTTGTAAAACCCAGAATATTAACCCTGGGATTTTGCTGATCTTGAGTTTTCAAAGAAAGCAATTTCATGTCCTCTTTCTTTCAGGGCTGCCTCTATTGATATCTTTAATGAGTGACAGAATCACCAAAAAGCATGTCAGCGACATAGTAACCTTAAAGTGAGCTTTCTTTCTTTCCTTTTTTTTTTTTTTTTTTCATTTGGACTTTTCCATGTCTTCTGTATTGAAAGTTGGGCTTTTAACTGGATAGTCCTTTACAAATGTATTCAGTGCACATATTTATTAAAAGACCAGTGAATGAGAAGAACAAGAATGAGAAGAGGAAAAGGATAAGGAAACAAAAGAATTAAAAAAAAGGAGAATGTGTAAAGAAGGAAAAGGAAAAGAAGTAGAAAGAGGAGGAAAGGCAAGAAAGTAGAACAAGCAACGAAAGAAAGAAAAAGGAAGAGGAAAACAAAGGAAGAGGGAATAGAACTAGAATTGGAAAAGCCTTAGTAATCAGCAGCTGAGACCACTGACACATAGAAAAGACAATGGTAAGAGTCAGAATGCTAACAAGAATGATAGCGAACTCAAGCTAAGCCTTGGAAAGAGTTCCTTTAGGCAGTGGTTTCACGCATAAGCTCATGTAGGGGCAGCACAGCCACAAAGGAAATAGCCACGATGATCTGGGTGAGGCCAAACAAAAGCTGTCATGTTCCCCACGGAAGCAATTTCTCTCCAGTGCATTTAAAGTCACATTACTCGACTATGTAGAAGTCATCAACCTGCTGGTGAAAGATCAAACCACACCATTTCCTCCACTTCTCTTTATGAATCTCATGCGTGTCCCTGACTGTCCTTCCCATACAGCAGCCAAGTTGGCACACATCTCAGAAACTAGGCCCGTGAGCTTCCCCAATTCTCTCTGAATTTCGTCTCATTAGTTCTTTGCAATCTCTGACATCGTAGCCTGAGTGCCACTTTGCCTGGTTCTTCCTGTATAGCAAGCGCCCTTTGCTCTCCCCCCTCTACACGTAACAGTCACAAATGTCTGCACCCGCACTGGCGGAAATTGGTCCCTTGAGCTGTAGGATGCTTTGCTAATGGCTTCACCGGACAAAGCACACAGTAGGCCTTTACGTGATATTGAACAGATGAAAGACCATCTCCCGAGAAGAATGTGTTTCTTGGGACAGAATAAACCTACTTGGGAAAAATGTCCACTAATTCCATTTATTGACTTAATGTGTGTTTAATAATAGTAATGTCAATTTGGTTCTTTCTCTAAAATATTTAATAAATTTGCTTAGAGATTTTATCAATACTATAATCTCTCCAAGAAGCCTCTGAGGTCCTTTTTCTCAGATTAAGGGTTATATCAGAAGTTCTACTTGAAGGCAATAGTTAAAGAGATAAATTGAAAATTTAGAATACATTTACCAGAAAAGGAGAATAATACATTTATTTATATTTATTTATTTACTTACTTATTTATTTAGGTGGGACTGGAGTTCAAACTCATGACCTTGCACTTGCCAGGCAGGCACTAGGGCCATGGAGCTATGTCCCCGGCCCAATTTTTTTATTTCTTTGTTTTTTTACTTCATACATGAAGCCACATTTCTTTGAATTAACTCGCAAGTAATCATGATACACCCAACTCCAGAAATTCAATAAACATTTATTGAAAGTCTACCAGGCACTGAACTGGCTATCAGAATGTTGTAGGGCTCAGAAAATTACTATGGATTAAATAGTTTGGGAAAAATTTAATGTGATAAGAAAAAAATGAGAAAACTTTCTTTCTTTTTTTTTTTTTTTTGAGTGTCCTCAGTGAAAGGGACTACATTTAATCAACAACATAAAACTGATAGATCTCAGGCCTACATTAATATAGAAAACTGCTTCAGGGCCAGCAAGATAGCTTAGAGGACTAAGCACTTGCTAAGGCAAGCCCAGGGGCCAGGGTTCAACCCCTAGCACCTCCTGCAGCGATGGCCCTGTCCCCAAGTGCACTGAGTCTGCCATGGAAACTTAGTATTAGCGCATGCCTGTAATACCAGAACCAGGAAGGCTGAAAACAGGAGGATCACTGTGAGTCCTGGCTGCATGGTGAGACCCTGTGCCAAACACATAGAAGAAAAAAAAAAAGAAATATTTTCAGTGTTAAAAGACAATGTATTCAGTGAAAAAACAGAATGAAAGTCAATCATTTACATAGTACAATTAAAGCTACTTCGTATGATATATCTAAGAAACAAACAATATATAGAAAGAGGGGTGGTGGACTTGTTAGAAGCTGAGGACTCTGAATATTTCACTTCCAATTATATTTTATAATTATTTCAGGTCACTTGAAGAGGACCTGATAAAGTGATTTTCAATTAAACTATCCACATTTTGTGGCTACACTTGTGTCCAAAACATACACACACACACACACACACACACACACACACCAAAAAAAAAATAATAATAATAACTACTTATAAGTAACTTCAGAATTTTGTAATAATACTAAATATTTACATAGCGTTTTCTTTATGGAAACCCTTGGCGGCCAACAGTTCTCATGCATAATCATCCTAAGTATTCTCCAGATAGGGACTACTATTTTTTTTTTTTTTTTTAACTTTCCAGATGAACATACTGAGGTAGGAAGAATTTAAGTAACTGCCCGGTGTCACTGGCCAGCAAGACATAGGGCCAAGCTTGAAGGCCAGGTGGTCTGACCCCACAGTGTAGGGTTTTAAAGACCAGTCTACTTCACACATTAAAGACTGAGATGGGTCATAAATTTAGAAAAGGACACTTTCAGTTTATCATCTGTCTATCTGTCTATCTACCTATCTACCTACCTATCTATCTATCTATCTATCTATCTATCTATCTTTTTATTTTTTAAGGAAATGTATGGTAAAGTTGTGGGAAAAGAAAACCAACAAGCAAAGAGTTTCTCCTCCAATAACACTGGTGAAAAATGTGGGGCAAAGGACAGAAAATGACATTTCATGCCAAACTGGAAAAGGGCAACACAGGCTCTGCGGCTGAGGCCCGGCCCCCCGCCAAGAGCAGCTGCAGTCGGCGCTGGCTCCCGCTGCTGCTCTGCTGCCTTTCAGGCTTCTTCCCAGCATTTTCGATTTCTACGTACACTGCGAAGCCAGAGGCCGCTGGCAGGCCCTACAGAGTGTGTGAGATGCTCCTGGCCACGTGAGCTTGAATTCACAGACACTGGCCCAGTGAAACCATCCCAGGGAAGGTGAGTCCATGGCAGCAAAGGGCTGTACACTAGAACTCAAAGCCCAACAAAGAGCCCAGCTTTGCCGCTGTTTGGGGTCCTGGGCTGCTGGAAAATCACCCCTCTTACTTAGACTCCTACTTGGAACAATGAAAAAAGACTGAACAGTGCTGCTGTTTTTTCTCTTTTGCTTTTTTCAGTAAGTAGCCTATTTATTTTCAAGTAATGACCCTGCTGTGTAACCGAGAAGCTGAGCACCACTGCTGAGGCCCTGGAGGAGGAGGGCAATCTGTGCACTTGCTGTGCTTCCAGGACAGCGGCTCTGTGCAGCAGATATGCCACCAACCAAAATGCCAGTGAATCCAGAGAGCAATTTCGATGCTTACAGGGCGTGGAACGGTCATGGATTCCATTCCTAGGGACTCATAGCAGGTGGGACTGAAGGGAGACGACAGGAAGCAGTGAAGTAGGACTTTCTTTGGTGAGAAGGGGCTCAAGAGATAACAAGAAGAGATAGGAGAGAGGAGGGAGGGAAGCAGCTGACAGCAGGAACTAAAATGTGTTATGTGCAGGCACCGGGTTCAAAGAAGGGGTGTAAGCATTATGTACTTCAAACATGTACTAATTAAAAATAAATAGTAGCTGCATAAAGGAATAGACAGACTTAGCTTTTGGGCTTGTACAATGAAAACAAATTCAGAGTTTAGCTACTGGAGTTATAGAGCAATGCCTCACTTGCTGTTTTCTTTTGGCTCCATACAAACATAGTATCATTATTTTCTCTTGGTCCTAAATAGGAAATTGACATAATTTCGTTGTTCTGAATTCCCTTGCTAGATGTCTTCCAAAACTCAGGCTTTAGCACCTAATACTACCAGCTGCCCTCAAATTATCCACTTAATAGACGACCCCACAAGTGCAAGGTCGTGAGTTTGAACCCCGGTTCCCCCCCCCCCCAAAAAAAAATAGACGACCCCATGAAGTGGTGAAGTAGCTAAGATTGCAGGTACAACCTGTGAATGTTTTGCTATGCATTTACAGAAACACATCTCTCAAACCTGGCTGCAACAACAGAGCTACACAGGCCTTACCATGCAAATTACCGTAAGCCAATCCACTCAACGGACCCAAATCCAGAAATCATAAATGTGAGGAGCTAATGTTCCGTCAGACCCAGAATTCAGAACCACACTGTGGTAATGGCAGTTATAGCAGAAAGGAGAACCTGGCCTCATATACATGGAATCAGGGGCCGAGAACAAGCAGGGAGCATGACTCCAAGGGCAGTCTCCAAAAATGTGCATGCCTGAGTCGCAGATAATCAGTCAAAGCTTGCTTCTAGGAGATACTGCCGGGCAATCTGTCCATGCGCTGCCTTGATGCTAAGTATTAGGAACCTGACACTACTGATGCCGATAAAGCAGCAAGTTCATTTCTAGAAATGTAGGCTGAGGAAATCGACCTCTGTGGCATATGTGTTCAGCTTCAGGACATACTCAGTGTAACACAGCTTACGAAAATTAATGTTATGAGGAACTTTAATAGCCATAACATGAACTGTTTAAACAAATCATAGCAATATAATGGGATCCCAATGAGGGCATTAAATCTATTGAATGGGCAAAAAAAAAAAAAACCTGTTGCTTTTTGAAACATGGTGTCACTCTGTTGCTCAGGCTGGCCTGGAACTCACTATGGTAGCCCAGGCATCTGGAACTCACGGGGAGCCTCCCCACCTTTCTCTGCCCCCTGAGTGCTAGGATTATTGGCACGCACCACCACAGAGCACCTGGCTTGAAAATATTTTAAAATATGTAAGAAACCAAGAAATTCTATTTGTGGGTCTCTAAAAGAATTAAAAGCATGGACACAGACGTTCATAAAGTCATGTTCACACACAAATAGTGGCATTATCTCCCGAAGGTCAAAGAAAGAAGCAACCTAAGTGTCCACTGGTATATCAAAATCAAACCGCAGTGCACCTAGGGGATGGGACATATTCGGACACATGGTGCTAGGAGATGAAGCCTAATGACTCTATGCTCGGTATAAGAGACCAGTCACAAAGGTAGAGACAATGTATGACTTCAACTGCGTAAGGTGTCTTGGGTACTTGAGCTCATCAAGGTAGAAAGTGGAACGGTGAGTTCAGGGCTGGAGGGAAGCCAGGGGAGCCCCGGTTCATGGGCGTGGCTGGGAAGCAAGGGAGGAAGTCCTGTAGGCGAACCGGGCAGCGAAGGCACTATGTGCACCTATAGGGCGCTGAAAATGCTAGGGACAGCTGACTGCACGTCATGTGTATTTTACCACGACAAAATAATATTAAATGACAATGAAAACAAATCATCTATTTTATGTTTTAAAGCCAAGACAGTAAGAAATGTTTTATGTCTGTAAATCAACAAAAACACCACCTATACCTCACATAAATACATGCATATATTTGTAACAGAAAGGTTTATTCCCAAAATATAACACCTTTTACATTAAGGGGGAAATCTGTAGGCATTCTGTATATTCTTCCTATTTTCTAAACTTTCTGTCACAGTTTGTGAATCAAAGGAATATGTATTAAAAAGAAGCATAAATGCCTATATCTATATATTACACGTATGAAATATAAATTACTTACATATACATATACTGTATTTGCCTTTTATATTTATCTCATAAATAAATGAAAAAATACATATTTAAGGTAAGTGTAAGAAATACATGATACTGAAAGAAAATCACAATCAGTGCGGTGTTCTAGTTTCCATGAGTATATATATGGAAGAAAGGAAGGAAGGTAGTAAAATATCAAAATGGCTCAGACAACCTGAAAAGGTAAAACTTTTATAATGAGTAATATAATATGAAAAAAGTTTTGTTTTCCTGCTTTTTGTATTTTCTCTTAGTAGGCTGTGTTGCCCACTGAGGCTCCTGGTGGGGGGCTGAGCCCATGCACAGGGCATCCTGATTGCTTTCCCCGCACCCAGCCCATCGCACCCCCTAATCCTCTCTGAGAAAGATCTACCTGCACACTTCAATCTACCTTTCATTTTGCTCTTTACTGATGTTCAGGTTTTTAAAAACAACCTCGCAAATAGCAGCAGAAACCTGGGGCTGAATTCCGACAATCTCAAATATTGGCTCTCAGAATTGAAACGCAATTTTTCTTGGTGCCACTGAGTTCAAAGCACTGGTGCCAACACAGGGACACCCCATGAACTATTTTCAGCACGCGGAGCACAGGTGAACCGCACACCCTCTTTCTTCCTCTTCCTCTCTCACACACAGGCATGCACACATCTCATGAGCCTACCGCATACTTCCAGTCAGAAAGATGCAAGCATCCACACCTTCCTTCTGAGCAACACCCCCACTTGTACCTTTCACCGCAGTGTGTGCAGCACTCATACTACAGCTAGTGACAGGCTATTCTTAATAACTTCTAAGGCAGAAATAGCAGGAACAATATGGTCCAACTTGGCACTCCGGAGCAGTTTTCATCTTAAAAGCTTTTTCATTTAATTAATTCTCACAGCACTCCTGATCAGGTATAAAATACAGTAAAGACAAGAAGGTCCCTGGACTACCAGAGACATTAACGGCAGCACATCAAGTTTTTTTTTTTTTTTTTTTTTTTTTCAGAAACAAAATCAGCCAAGTGGGACCACTCAGCTGCTACCACAAAATTCTTTATTTCTTCCTCCCTAAATATTAAACAAAGTAATGATCCAAACAAGGCCCTGTACTCACAAACTTATTAAAAAAGCAGGTCATTTTGAAGCCCATGGAGCTAGTATTTTAAGTGGTGCTCACACCTCTTGTCAAATAACTTTCCTTGAGGTATGCCATCAGTTTTAACATGTGAGGTCTCTGAGCACCGCCATATAAATATGCAGACCTTACAGGACATGGAGTTGCCAGCATGCACCTGGCTGGCACTGGAGAATCCATCTCCACAGTGGTTAATCCCATCCAAATCAGTTCTCTAATCTAGGAAAGTTCTGAACAAGGGCCTCTGCTCATGGTAAGCAGTGGTATTTTCTAAATCTTCCCCAGAAGAGCTCCGCATTCTTCTTCAATCAGGACAAGGAGTTAGTGAAAACTACTGAGAGTGGAAGAATTTAGTCAAGAAATTAAAAAAAATAAAATAAAATAAAATCCTGATCTCAGTGAGAACTGTACAGGTGTACTACATGACTGGTAATAGTGCTGGAATAATTATTTTGGCGTATGAGCTTGCAAAGAAGAGCTATTAAAATGCTCCCAAATTATAGTATTTCTGTTAAGAAAAAATGTATGATGGTTGAGGACATCATTATACACCGAAGTAGTGGAGTATTAGTCCCCTGGAAATGAAGGAGACAGGTACTGAAAATAATAGTCTGTGGAGAAAAAATAACATAAAAGAACATGTGTATGCTGACAAAAACTATGCAAACTAGTTATATTTTAAGGCTGTTAAATAACTCAGACTTAGCACAATGATTGAATGTGGAAACACGGTCGAGCTGCGTTTCTCTCTCCACTATGTTGCAAGTGCTGTTGTGTCTGTGTACCATGCCCGGCAGTGTTTGCAGTTCTCGCTGTCAGAGTGTCGACATCCAAGTGGAGCCCACTATCCTTGCTGACTGCGTGTATGGAAAGAGATACCCAGATAAACACAAATACATTTGCATGTGCAGTTTTGGAGGGCTCTCTTCTTTTTTGAAAACCATGCTCTTGCTTTTCCTCTCATAGGTACTCTTGACAAGGCCATCAGATCACCTCTGAGACACCAACATGATCCTTGCCTTCCTGTATTAAAAATCTCCAAGCATCTTCTTTGCTTGTGAAACCAAGTCCAAATTCCTTTAGGCAGAAACATGGCACTGTTTAACCAGCTAGTCTCTTCCTTCCTTCCTCCCAGATGGGACACAGCACAGGATTCTCATGCTTACCCTAGATTTGTGAGGTTTTCATCCCATTTCCATCTCCCAACTTAAGCTAGGATTCAGCACTCAGATTTCACATCAAGCAGCAACGTTTCTTGGAAGCCAGCCTTCATCCTGCAAGCTGCAGTACGGTGTCACCACTGATGTCCTCCTAATGTGTGGCAGCCTCCTTCCCATCAGCCCTGTCCATTGTTTCCCGGCTACTCTGATTCTTTTTATCTTCTTTTCCTCAGGCTTGGTGTGGCTCGCTCTAGTTCAACATGCTAGCTTTAGGCATAGCAACCAGATCCCCCTTAACTTTTCATCTTGTCAGTGAAAGTTACTTTCATAACATGATATGGACAAATCCCACAAGAGAAAAAAAAAACTGGAAAAAAATAGAATAGCAATGGTAGTAGTTGAATATATGGAAGTAGTTGGGTAAATTAGTTGTGTGGTAACTCTTTTCTCTCCCCCCACTACAGTATTATAAATTGAAACCTTTAATGCATACTAGAGAGGTCTGTAATTTAATCTAATATTGAAAACTTCCGTTCTATGGTATGCATTTGTGTTTCTTAGCTGTAGGTAGCAAACTGTGGTGAACATGGAGAGTACTTCAGGCTTGACCAACTACACTAATAAAACCAGCCATTCTGATCTATTCCTGGCTCTCTGAAGACATTAAAAGACAGAGAATGAATGAAATGGTTGCACTCTCTCTAGCCAGAAAATGAATACCATCGAGGGCCTTCTCACTGGGAAATGAATAAAACAGAGCTCTTCCTAGATGGAAGTCTGTAGTTAATGTAGGGGTTTTTCACTGTGGCAATGTGGAGGTTGGGGATAGAAATTAAAATGTGACCACCACTGGGACAAGAGTCTGCAGACAGTTATTTGGGGCCGATGAGGTGGTAGAGAAATCTTTAAAAGAAAGAGGAAATAAAGGTGCTTTCTTTGTACATAATCAAAACTTAAGAGTCTTCACAGATTTATGGGGTGCCAGGCCTGAAAGAGAAGATAACAAATTTTCACCTTCACCCTAAGCAAAAAGACTCAAGAAAGATTCGCCCAGGGAGGAGGCCTTGAAATGGTCAAGGCTAAAACCCATTTTCCCAGACATGAACAGGAACATTTCCACCTAGCATTATCCTAGAATGGCCAGATTTACGGGTCCACCAAAAGGCAACACACTCTGTCACAGTTTCAATGACACTGGACCTCCGTGTAGAGACACTGCAGACGGATATGGAGATGACCCAGAGGGCTCAGTCAGGCAAGTTGGGTTGTGGTGCTTTCATCCTGGAGCTTCCGGAAGAGCAGGGCAACTGAGCAAAGGCAGCAGTGCGCGGGCACCCGAGGCTGTATGTGCACCAATGCAAACAGACAGACCCCCGCTCACAAAGGGACTGGAGTTCCCAAACGCTGAAGGAATAGAGGAATAGAATAGGTGGTATGGTAGCATTCTCAGAGAATTGCATGAGGAAAATCTGCTAAAATGTACCAAATGTTTCATATGAAATACCAAAAGGACACCACATTTAGAGCAAATTACGCTCATAGCAGAGTCACTAGATGTATCCTGTTTTTTTGTTTTGTTTTGTTTTTTTTACGGCAGAAAACATGCTCATTTTAAAATGATCGCTGTGTTATTAGAACTTGAATATATGTCAACTGCATTGCATATTGTAGAGGAGAAGAAAGTTCTTCTCCTAACATATTTGTTTGCAGAAATGGAGGCTGTTTGTCCACTTATTGTAGAGGGATAAAAGGGCTGAGTCGCAGAAGGGTATAATTTCTAAGGCGAGAGCACTCTTGCCACTGAGTAGGAGGAAGGGTAGAAAATGTTTTCATAAAGAGTGACTATTAGGGACAAAGAAGATCTCTATTCACCAAACCTGTACACATCCCTTTATCCTTGTAAAACAAGCTATGAAAGCACATAATGACTAACCGCAGCAAAATTACTCATATTCTATCTAACTTTGCATAATCGCTAAAATGGTTCTGGTTTTTTAACCCTCCCCCTTCAACAATTCCACGGTCTTTATTTTATTTTATTTATTTATTTATTTTTTCAACCACAGCACAAATGGTTACAGCAAACGAGTGTACCAGGCACATCTGCTGTTCCAGAAAGAATTCACTCTCCCGTGCCAAATCCACGTCTATCGGAAGAAATAAAAATAAACTGTGAGCAGGTTCAGCAAGTGGCAGATAAATCCTGCAGTGACCACATGGGGTAGATCCATTTCTCTTAGTGAGCATGGCCTGAAAGGGTGGGGAGGGGGGGTGTCTCGAACCAGGGTCCCTCTCAGCCTGTCTTTGTCACTAAATCACCAGGCCCACACGATAGATCAGCTACCTCTTCTATGATGTGAGCAACCATGTAAAAGCAAGATGGTATTTATCACCTTAGAGATTCAGGGCAATGAGCTACAAGCTTTATCATAATAAACAGCCCTGCTGAAAATGACAGTAACAGGACCGACAGTCACGTTTGAATGGCCACCAAAACACCTTTTGTCTTTTCCATCACATTTGTCCAAATATTGGTGATGTAGCTTATTTTGTAATTCAGGTCAGAGGTCAGTAAACATCCTAGAATTGGAGTGTTAGGATAAGTAGTGTTCACTACACAGACCCTATGAGCTGGAGATTTTAAAATGGCTCACAGGAGAGGGGTCTTGGCCATCAGCAACAAATCAGAACCACAGATGAATTCTTCTTGGGCCAAAGGACCCAAATGGCAGAGTTCAACCCTTTGAGATGGACCTTCTGGTGGAGGAAGCAACAATGAAGAACCAGCTTATCTGTTTCCTTTTGGAGTAGCAAACAATAGCAAATTCCAGCATAAATATTCATTGGCATCCTATTTCAAATTGGAATAAGGCCTGGAAGTACTGGGTTTGAACGCATTTTCTTATATCATGCTTTGGTTCTCCATCTCCTCTTTATAAAATGAAAAGATTTGACTAAACTAATTTGCACATTGTGGGTAGCTCAAGGCATGTGAGGGATCCCTCAGGGCGCAGGCATAATTTTGCCACCTGAGACTTTCTGGGGTAGCATATAAATTGATATCCTTTTCATTCTTGCACTGTTTTCATAAATCTCATAATCTATAGAGATTACAAGGTGCTTAATCTCTTTATGCTACAATGTTTCCAGCAGATTACAGGATGCAAATTTGCACATAGAATAGGATTAAATTCCAATATGGCAATAAGACTAAAAGAAAGAAAAGCCACAAGCAGTATCTAACTGTGGATAGTAGGGCTGTAGATTACTTTGCTTCTTTTCTTATTTTGTAAAATAAGCACATATACTTACATTAAAGCTAAGCAGCTCGATTGAAAGAAAAGCAATACTATCCTACATATTTTTTCCTTTAAAATACAACAGTAAATATTCTACCCCAAAGTAAAAATATACATGGTATTCAGTTGGCTCTAAATGCATGACTTCAAATTTCTTTTCAGAAATAGCCCCTTATATAGTCATAATGTCTACCTTCTAAATTCTATAGATTCTGTCAATTGCAGGCTAAAAGGCTGGTATACTAGGCCTCAGTGACTACACCCGTAGCAAAGCAAACAGGCAAAAAAAAAAAAAAAAAAAACCAGTGAAAACTTCTCCAGTTCCCAGAAGTCTCTCAAACTCCACTTGGAACACAATGCTCCCACTGCAATCCATTTATATTTTAAACACAGAACTGAAATGCAGCTAGGCAAACAATACTAGCTTCATAGATGAACGACCTTGGTCTTTCATTGCATTCTGGATTTTTTTTTTTTTTTTCTTGTTTCAGAACTTTTGTTTGTTTGTTTATTTTTATGGCTGGCTCAGCCCGTCCTCAGGGAAGGGCTGACACAGCATGTGGTGCCAAGGATCGAACCGTGGTCCCTGCAGCCACTTAAGCTTCCCTAAGCGGGGTGCTTTAGACTACTGAGCCATCCTGCTGGGCCCCCTGCATTCTGGATTAGTGAAAGATATCAGGCACATTCCTCTCAGTGTGACTGAGGAACTTCACCTTCCAGATGCCTGCTGGAAAGGTTTCTTCAAACTTCACCCCAGCAGCTGAATTCAAACATCTCCTTGTAGCATGTTCATCCACATATAATGCATCCCCTAGTACATTCATATGCATTTTCAAGGTACAGCAGAACAGTCCTCAGGCGTAGCTCAAGAGCAAGGGCTATATCTTAGTATTTGTTCTGTCAGCTTGCTATAACCATTAGAACGTGGTAGCCCAGAAATTAAATTACAGTAGCACAACAACTGGTCATCAAGCAGGAATTGAACGAATTAATGAATAGCTGTGTTCAAGTATGAAATTACTGTCCCTTTTCTTGAGCTTCACGCGTCTGTATGTACACATGGGGGAGCCTCTGTGAGATACAGAACAAATATCGTTCAAGAAACTCAAGAAGAAAATATGCAGGGTCAGCTATCCCATTATCTGGGGACAAGTGGCTGTGTGTGCAGAGTGGAGGAAGGAGAGCAGACACAAAAAGAAAAAGCAAATGAAAATTCCTCAAAAGATCTTAGGCCTCAGAAGTAGATGTTAGAGGTGTCTGTTATGTCGCAAAATTTCCCTACTTATCTCACAAGGAAATGACAGTGGCGACAAGACTAACAATAACAAATCCCAAAAGAAAAGCAGTTTTTCACGAGTACCATATTAAGTGCGGCAAAGAATTATTTGGGTTATCATTATTATGAAGGTAGTAAAATTTTAACTGTATTTATTTGTATTTCTGTACAGCGTTTCAATGATCCCTGACCAAAATGACATCACTTTTTCCACTCTTTTGCAGAGTTGAGACAGGGAACCAGGCAAGCTTTCACGTGAGATAGTTTCTTCATAAAAACAATGATAACCACTGTAAAACATGGGGAAATATTATGATTAATAAAAAATATAATTTTTTTTTTATTATTATGGTTCTTTTTTTGTTTTGCTTTTGGTGGAACCGGGGTTTGGACTTAGGACCTTGCACTTTCCAGACAGGCACCTGTGCCACAGAGCTATCTCCCCAGCCCTAAAAATATAAAAAGACTCTTGATGTAAAACTTCAGTGATAACAGTGGTCAAATTCTAGAAATTTTATTTGCAATCCAGCTATTTTAATGGTAACTCATATGTGTGTGTGTGTGTGTGTGTGCGCGTGCGTGCATGTGTGTGGTATATGTGTGCATATGTGTGCTCAGTATGAGTATTGGTGCAAATATGTGCTCCAGTTCTATGAAGTTTTATGTCTTTTTTCATTTAATAGTATATCATGGAGCCACCAAATTTTTAAATTCCCCAAGGAAGCTGTGTATAGTGCGGTAACCAAGTAATCGATCTACCTTAACAGATAAGCACTCCAGTGCAATAATGTCCTACAGAGATATTTAATTTTAAATCCAAGACCAGAATGCAACACACTAATATATTCCACACTGTCCTAAATTATTCTATATTCTCCTCACAGGGTTGTTTGTTTCTTTTTTTTTTTTTTTTTTGTCTTTTTTGAGACAGGGTCTCACTATGCAGCTCAGGCTGGCCTTGAGCTCACTTTTGTAGCCCAGGCTGGTCTCGAACTCGCACCGATCCTCCTGCCTCAGCCTCCCGAGTGCTGGGATTACAGGCGTGCGCCACCACGCCCGGCTGGTTGTTTGTTTCTAACAATACGAATTTGAAGAGATGCAACAGCACATCAAAATGCCAGGCATGCATTTCTAAAAAATGTCAAGGAGCCACCTACTCACTTCTCATGTATATCAGATGATAATCTTCCGATGAGCCACACAATATATATATATATATATATATATATATATATATATATATATATATATGTTAAATCACACCCATGCCAAATACCTCACTTTCAAGCTCTCTGATACTGAATTCCAAAACCCTTGTCGCAAGACAGTTGACAGGCCAGCTGGAACATCTGAGGAAGTCACTGTTGATATTGCTCGATGATCACGTTCCGTTCTACTTCTGTAACCGGTTCAATGTCAGGAAAACAACTGTAGAAGGATCGCGTCAGGTTGTGTTACAGAACTGTTAATCTGGTGCCAGATAGTTGAGTGGTGCTTAAGTTGAGGCAACAGAGAAGGCGCTTTGCAGGATAGATAAGGAGGGTGCTAAACAGGGACAGAATTTGAAAGCAAAGACTACTGTCAGAACATTGCTCAGACTGGAAGAAATTCTGAGCAAGCAGACCTTTCTAGCATCGCTTCATTTGTTGACCAACAATTCCTAATGTGCACAGCCACAGAGCAAGGGCCTGTGTCTAATTTGACACAAGCCCAAGAAATAAGCATCAGAGAGACTTTGTGACGCAGACACCAAATAAGGGTTTCAGAAGGAAGGTGGGAAGATGAAATCATGGAGCAGTTTCATGTTGAGACAAAAGGCTCAGCGCTGATCCTCAGCTTAGGCGTCGCTATTCACACGTGGCAGTCTGTGAGTGAGTGTTTCTTGCTTTCTTTGGGGGCGCAAGCAGCACAACATTTGTGCACACATTCGTCTTAACAAAGAGGCTGAACAACTGCGTGGAGGCACGCACCAGGGATGTCCACATGGCCTCAACAATCTCATCCGTTGCTAAAATTCAAAGAGCAAATCTTGTCTCCAGTTCTGACCATCACCTTTGACCAAAGAGATTCCTAGAGGAATGGTCAAAGGGAGGGGGAAAATAACAAAGAACAACAGTGACAACAAATTCCTGAAATATCACACATATACTCTATGAATTTACTGAGTTTAAAATATTTTACCTAAAATTGGGGATTTGAGATGCAAAAACATCACTAATTTGGATTTTTTAAAAAATGTAACAGCAAAACTGAGACACAACTGTGGTGCTGAGCATCACCAATGAAAGCGCTGGTGGGCCTAGCTCACTGTGCACACGCACGCGGGACCATGGGTCTGCACCCTTACATGCAGCATGGGACAAAGCTGCCTCACACCTCAGCACTTCCAGTGTTCTCCGTCACGGGTCTGGGGTCCATTACCATTAGTGTCTTGCATGGCAGTGGGGTGTGTCCTACAGTAAGACTTGAGGTGAACTAATGACATCATTATATCCACTTTTAAAAGTGAGGGCCAGGGAGATAGCTCAGTGGAATAAGCACTTGCCTGGCAAGCATAGGGTCCTCAGTTGAATTCCCAGTGAAAGAAAGAAAGAAAGAAAGAAAGAAAGAAAGAAAGAAAGAAAGAAAGAAAGAAAGAAAGAAAGAAAGAAAAGAGAAGAGAAGAGAAGAGAAGAGAAAAGAAAAGAAAAGAAAAGAAAAGAAAAGAAAAGAAAAGAAAAGAAAAGAAAATGAACTGTCCAGGCATCGCGTCAAATACCTGCAATGGCATCACTTAGGATTACTAAGTAATGTAATCACTTAGGAGGCTGAGGCGGGAACATCACTGCAAATTCCAGGCCAGCCTGGGGTACATAGTGAGTTTAAGGAAAAAGAGGAACTACATTGAGAGACCTGTCTCAAATAACAACAAAAAAACCTAATATTTTCTAGATATTTCATTAGTAAACATGTAGCATCTACCAAAGATCAATGCAAAAAGAGCACTGTGAAGGGAATCATGCGCCAAGTCTTTGTCCTCCCTCCCTCCCTCCCTCCGTCCCTCCCTCCCTTCCTCCTCTTTCTTTTTTCTTTTGTTTGTTTACCTGAACCTGGGGTATTGCAATTATTGCCCTTGAATGAATGAATGAATGAATGAATGGTATTTTTTAGCACAGAAGAATCAGATTGAAAAAATAGAGTCAAGCAAATATATCACAGACAAAAGTAAAGCCTGCATCTTTCAAAATGGAACTGGCTATACAAGTTCTATTCATACCTCTAAATAAAATTTATTTTGTCAATGCATTCATTGACTTTTAAAGTAATATAATAAAATGCACCCAAATGGAATTTATTAACCATTCTTTTGTGTTCATTTTGGAGACAGAGTCTCTCTACATAGTTCTCACTGGCCTTAAACTTACAATGTAGACCAGGTTAGCCTCAAACTCATGGCAATCCTCTTACTTAGCTTCCCTAGCACTGGGATTATAGCACTGTGCCAAGACACTTGACACAAATCATTATTTTTTTTAAGGTTTCCTTTTAAAGAAACTTGGTCAACTTGGGCCAGCAAGATAGCTCCACAGACTAAAGCAGCTGCTTAGGCAAGCTTAGGTAACCACAGGGACCACAGTTCAATCCCCGGCACTACATGCTGCCTTAGCTCCATCCCCAGGGCAGGCTGAGTCAGCTATAATATAAATAAATATTTTTTTGAAAAGGAAACAAAAGAAGTTGATCAACTAAGTAGCTCTAATGTGTAAAATTTAAACAAGCCAGAGACTCAAATTATTTCAGTGGTAATCGCTGAGATTCCTCAGCAGTTTTCATAAAGATAATAGTCATGCGCTTAAGTTATGGACTTGGAAGTAGTCTATGGATCTAATGATGCGTGGTGAGGACTAGCATCCAGGGACAGATGCAGCTGAGCCACTTCCCCTTCCCTTTACACAGGGATTTCTGATTCTACTGCAGCACTCAGAGCTCAGGGAAGGAGGAACTACAGCAAGAGGCGTACGCGTGTTGCTCACGCTACCACTACATGCATTTCTTGCCTAGGTTCCTCCTAATGTGAGTGTGAGTGAGTGTGTGTGTGTGTGTGCGCGTGTGTGTGCGTGCACACACTCCCATCCTCACTAAATAAGCAAAGGCACTGGGTTCTCTGAGGTCAGGAGAGATTTAGAGGATGGTGGACATCCCAGAACTCAAGGAAGTTATACCCAAACCAAACAAAATACGCTTGAAAGTTATCTGTAACCTGCATTTGATACTTGTTTTAGTTTGTTGTTGTTTTTTTTTATCTTTTATTTATTTATTATTTATTTATTCAGGACAAAGTCTTGCTATATAGCTCAGACTCATAGTGATCCTCCTGTCTCAGCCTCCCCAGCACTGGGATTAAAGGCATACATCGTAACACTAGGTTTTGGTTGCTGGCTTGGCATGGGGCCAGCATGGAATGCAGTACCGAGGATCAAACCCAGGTCCTTGTGCTTGCCAGGCAGGCACTTAGATCATTGAGCTATCACCCCTACCATGCATTTGATAATGTTAAGAAATAGATAAATTTATTAAAGTTTGCGATGGATTATTGCCAATCTGGGAGTCAGAAACCACTAAAATCTTCCAAAACATAATGCCTCCCCTCTGGTACAGGGAGAGGCAGAGTTCCTGCAAGAGGCAGGCCATGCTGGTAGGCATGCGTACACCCATCTGGGCCATGAAGGGATGCAGATCTTATTTCCAGCAAACAGTGTGAACAGAGACTAGGGCGCTAGGCTGCAGCCTATACAAGGGAGCAACAGAGTGGAACAGGAATTTAGAAACAGTCCTTATCAAAATGCTTGAGACAAAGGCTCTAGTTTATTTCCATTTGGTACATGAGGAAATTGAGATCCAGGGCACATAAGCAACTTGTCCAAGGTCAGAGCCAGAGTTCGTGTCTGAACAGGGACTTTGTGGGCCCCAAGTTGTTCTGTCAGCTGGAAATAAGTATATAAAACTGTACTAGGACAAATTGTGAAGGGTAACCTTTGTGGCTAATTTCAGTGGACAACTAAGCTGATGCAATTATGGCACAAGTATTAGGGATAAACAGGGGAAGAGGAGACACACATATTGCTTGAAATTAAAAAATAGAAAACATTATAAGGAGTGCAATTGTTTTCTAAAGAGAAGGAAGTGTTCTTACATTAAGAGTAAGGACGCAGGGCCTGGTGAGATAGCTCAGTGGTCTAATGCGCCTGCTTAGGTGAGTTTAGACAAGTGCTCAGGGACCATGGTTCAAGTCTCAGGTTCACAACCCATGCCAGTCCTGCATCCTGGACACACTCCCTTGATGCAAATTACTTTTGTTTGTCTAGGGAGAGACATTTCCAAAGTTTTGAAAGAGGAGTTTGCAAAATGCGGTTTTATTCAAACCCTATGGCCATCTTTGTATGCGCTATTCTGAAACCACAGTTGGTCTCAGTTTAAGGCCTAATGTTATTTTTAAGCATCAAAGTCCTTGCTCCTTGAGTAGCAGCATTTGAAATTCTTTCCTCACAGGACAGCAAGGGGAATTTAATTATCATGTTAACACATTTAAGAATTAAAACAACATCGACGCATCACGGAACCAGAAGCATGGCCTCCCATTCATTAAAAGCCATCACAGTCCCATGTCCTGTATATAAGGAATTAGCACTGTCTGCGCTGCTTTGGGATTTGAGGAAAACTGGTGGAGGAGCAGTGCACAAAGCAAGAAGGTAAGCTATCCCCCCCACCCTGTCCGTGAGTGAACTCCCTGAAAAACAAGAAATCTATTGCCTTTTAAAGAAAGCAGACTAATACGAGATCTTCAAAGATCAATTGATGCCTACAAAGTTTCAAGTACACTGAATGAGATAATTCTGGTCCAGGATGTCTGAATCGAAATTCAAAATTCAACAGACACAAAGCATGTAACCACTTTAGGAAAGGCTGTTTCAAAACATATTGGCTTTTTATTAGCCTATTATATAAAAATTATGGTAATTTCTTAACAAAGTTATGGAAACAGACCACGTTATTAATTGCACTGCAAATAGAATATTTAATTAAAGATGCATTATGTTGACAAAATTTAGCATCTGGCATGGTGGGTTGCAGAATCTGTAGAGTAACGGAGAAACAAATAACCATTATAAATGCCCTCTGATACTCCAGTCCTTAGAAGAATCAACTTTTCTTGCAAAACATTTCAGTCTCATTGTACTTTGCTGAAAAATAACCAAAAGGCATATCCAATCCATAGCCAATGCACTCAACATAGCTGTAAAAAAAAAAAATTGAAAAGGCTGTTTTATTATTTATATACATGAATGATGCTACGGATTTTATATGTGGCTCAACATAATTCCTCTCCTCTTAGTCACAGAGTGGAGGTGGCAGCCAGGACAAGAGGAGAAACTGAGAAGCAGGTGTCACATACAGTGGCCAGCATGGGCAGGTGCACTTCTCTTACCAGTGCATTTTATTAGTGAGACAGACAAAGCTTCCCAGACACCCATTTCTATTTCTGCAAAGAGACTTTCTCATGACTTTTATTAGTTCAGCCAAGTTGTCTTCGATAGACTTCATGAAGTTTCCTAGTTCTTCTTTTTTTTTTTTTTTTTAATGTCAATTAAGCACAGTCAGTGTGGACTAATGAGACCTATTTAGTAGTGATTCATAATTTACCGTACTCATACTGTTCCCTGCAGGGCTTTTCTTTTTTTTCCACTAAACCATAATCATGTCTCATTACCATTGCTTCCTGACTACTTTTCGGTTTAAATTTTGTTGCTGGCATTTAGTTAAGAAAAAGACACTTCCATGATACGCATAGAACCTTTCTCCTTAAACATATCAAATTGAAGTTTCTCCAAATTAGAAACACTGCAAGCAGTTTATATCCGAAGACGGCTAATCTCCACAACAACAATAGAATGCCAAAGGGGCCATTCCTTCCCTCTGTTTAAAGGTTATTACACGTTGCCAACAAAACAGTAAGAAACCTGCATACACCCAGGGCTTTAGGCAGTAATTAGCTCATTTTACCTAAAGTAGAACATGACGGGTCTTACATTTCATCTTACCCCAAAGAGACCTTCTCCAAAATAGCTGTAATCTTTTATTATAAGAGGCCCCCAGAGGCTACGCTCCATAGAAGAGGAAGCAGGGCTATCCAAAACTACTGCTTGCTGAAACCTAAATAGATAAGGTAAATAGATAGAAAGGTAGATGGGTAGACAGACAGACAGACAGACAGTCGTGTTTACATTAATTTTACACACATTTTAATAGTGAAGTTAAGCTCAAGTGCCTACGTTATAGGGAATGTCATTAAGCTTCTCTTCTGGAGGGTTAATAATTTAAGTTGGCAGACCATAGAATTAGTGAAGAAGAAGGAATACAAGAATAGCCAGTATTTTGGCTCTAGCCCTTCAAAGTCAGTGAGGGCACAGGACATAAAGGAACCTGTACTGTAACAGCCTATAACCCAGCGGTTTCCCAAATTTCCTGTCCAAGGAGATTATGGGGCCAGAGAGGAAAGTGACTGATGACGTACAGTGTGCCTAACTAAGGAGAATCACTTAGAGAGAAAATATTCTCTTGGGCTTTCACAGAGAGCGAATTGGTCAAGCAATGGCCATGATTCATCCAGACGGTGGACACTGACAAAAATTCTGCAAATCACAGTACATGGTTTCAGGGTAAATCCTGAGGGGACCTGACTGACCTTGTCAGATACAGAAGTTACAATTTTTTTGTAATACAGGTCTTGCTTTGTCTTGGTCTTAACCATCCAACAGAAAAGTCTAACCACAACATATAAAAAAGGAAAGCCATATCAATATGCTGAGCTGTAAAAGGCTCAAGTCAAGAGCTTCTGACAATGCCAGATGACCTGATAATCCACTACTGTTATGCACTGTTGGACTAAATATACAGCTACTTTCTCTTTGTGCAATGAAAAGAAAGTTCTGTATTAATGATGTTTAGATACGAAATCATGTCTGCATCTTGTATTCTGAACAACTACAATGAAGACAACAATATGTAACGTATTAACTATTGTAAAAAACATTTATAAAAAGCATAGAAACCATATTGGTAATTCATATGTAAAACAAATAATTTATGTTTTCTCTATTTTTCCAAATACTGATAGAAATATACACTGATACTTTAGCAGACTTTCAACTATAAATGGTTTTGACAATTTTCAACTTCAGAATTTTAAATCCTGGTTATGTAGCCTAGGGGCCAAAATGATTTGTGTCCCTCAACCTTAAGACTAAAGGCGCCCTGGCTTCGAGGCCTGGGTCCATGCAGCCATTTCTTTCCATCTCCCCGCTTCCTCATGGCTTCCTCACCGGGGCTCAGTGCTGGCAGAGCAGAAGAGACATCCTCCCCCCTTGATTTCCCACAATGGCACTTGGCAGCCAAGGGAATGGCGCAGGCCCAGAAGTCAGCTTGCCACAGGAGGAAAGGAGTAAAATAACCTCACATACCCCAAAGTAAAATATTTAGGCTCCGGAGAGGAAAAACACAGAGGAAGAGGATCAAAACCACATTTTAACAATCCATGAGAAGGTGTTAGAAAAATGAGCTTCAGGTGTGAACGCGGAGGACAGCCCGTAGGCCGCCTGCAGTCCCAGCCATCCTGGAGGCTGTGTGTGAGGAGGATTCCTTAAGCCCAGCAGTGTTGAGTTCAGCCTTGGCAACGTGGAAGATCCTGTTTTGTGTTGTGTTGTGTTGTCTTGTTTTGTTTTGTTTTAAATCAAATGGCCACAAAGCTACTCTACTCAACACGTTACTCTACCATTTTGAAGGCTCTACCTTCTTTGTGTCACTGATTCTCGGCAGAACTATAAAATGTTAAATGACATCTTGCAATGCTATTCATTCATTTGGCCCTTTAATTTACCAGAGAAAATGAAGGGTCCTGAAAGGCAATCAAACTCCACTTCCATCTGCCAGTCTTTAGGGGAAACATAATTTTTGAAATTAAAAATAAAAAAATATGTATTGAATATTTAAAATCATCAAGAAGGGACCCACCATTTCAATCATGTTAAGTAACTGCTCCTGTCCAAGGTGTTTCGTTTTGCTTATGGATTTTGTACAGGGTCTCATTACACAAAATAAAATGTTTTATAGTAAGCCTGTGAGTGTAAATGACAGGACTCACAGTGATTCTCCTGTCTCAGCCACCCCAGCACTGGGATTACAGGTGTGTGTCACCATTGCTAGACTCAGTGGCCAGCTCAGTGTGGCTGGGGGTGGGGCCAGAGAGGTCTGTGGTGCTGTTGACCGAACTGCGGTCCCCATGCTTGCCTAAGCAGGTGCTTAGTCCACTGAGTTATCTCAAGGGCCCTTCCCCTCGAAGCATTCAGAAGCATCCTTTTCATGTATGTAGTTTTTCAGCGAAAGAGGAGTTGCTACCGTAGAAGGAAGCTGAGGCCGTTTTTATCAGTTCTAATGTTAAAAAGAGGTTGGTTGAAAAGAAGCAACATGGTATGGAAAGTATTGAAAATATAGGCCCAAATATAGAAAGATGAAAGAAAAAAAAAAGGCAAGGAACAGGATGCAGAAATGAATAATTCAGCTATAGCACAAGGGATGAGCCGTGCCCATAGACAAAGGCCTACTTTAACTAGAAAACGTCCCTTGATTGTTTTAAATCATGACCAGAACCCCCACCCCCAACACACCCCCGGCAAAATTTAGAAGAATGAAACCCGGACTTTTATTTCTAAGCTAAAATGGGCAGAGCAGAACAACTTACATTAAAAAAAAAAAAAAAAAATCCTCTCATTTAATTTTTTTTGCTTATCAGAGAACGTTTTTGTCAGTTTTACAGGCAGATTAATCACTTTCACAACCTACGGAAAAAGTTTTCTGGAAAGCACAGCAGCCTGCGAGTGTAAATGACAGTATTACTTTTCCTGTAGCCCCGCCGCCTACAAATTCGCTCCCATCCATGACAGCGTGAGGTAAGAGGAGCTAATGAAAAGGGCCACATTTCCTTTTAAAAATCCGTGAACTTCCTTTCAACATGTAGAACTGCTAAAAAAAAAAAAAAAAAAATCCTGCAAAAGCTCGATAGAAAATTGAAGCAGCTCCCCATGAATGCACACTATTAAAAACACACCTAGAAGTTTCTTCCCAAGCAGTGCTAATAATAGGACTGTTCTTTCCCCACCCAAGGCATAACAGTGCAGCCCACGGAGGATTAACACACTCTCTTTGTCATCCATTATGGGGACTACCCGGAAGTGGAAAGAAGGGATAGACAGAGCGCTTTGCTGAAACCAAGATTTTAGGAGGGAGGATAGGAAACATCCAATTTCGTGGTCAAGAGGAGTTGAGTTGGGGCTTTCCCCTCCTTGTAGACAACCACCTGGCTGGGTCGTCTGAAGCGCTCTCTCTGAAGATCGTAAGTGCACAGTGTCAGTATGCCTTAAATACCTACTTGATGCCCTATCTGTGCTGGGCACCGAGCCCCAGGCAGGAGGGACTGGAAGCCTGGTCAAGGTCTATGTCTTCCAAGAACTTGGAATCAGGGGTCAGTGGGGAGAAGCAGTCAGGAAGTGAAGGCGCATTTCGGAGGAAGTGTGGGGAGTGAGACGTCCAAGGGGGACCACACAGGGCCGCAGGACGAGAATTCCTGAGGAGGGAGGACCACAGGGCGCCACCAAGCATTCTTGAAGAGAGGCCTCTGTGTGG
>PVJA010005847.1:12292-69425 GCA_004027025.1 Myocastor coypus | reverse complement strand
CCTCCCGGAGTGCTGGGATTACAGGCGTGAGCCACCATGCCTGGCTTTATTTTCTTTTTAATGCATTTCATACTAGGTCTCACTACACAGCTCAGACTCATAGTGATCGCTCTGTTTTCAGCCTCCCCAGCACTGGGAGTACAGGTGTGCACCACCACACGTGGACTCAGTGGCCTGTTCAGTGTGCCTGGGGGCGGGGCCAGTGTGTCAGGTGGTGCTGAGGATTGAACCACAGTCCCTGCACTTGCTTAAGCAGGTGCTTAGTTCACTGAGCGATCTCACTAGCCCGATGCTATCTTATTTTCAATCACCAGCCTGTGTTCATTTCAGCAGCACGGATACCGGAGCTTGCCTTTTTGTGGAGGTAATGCATATTTTAAAAATACTTAATTGTCCACTCTGATTTCTTCTGCAAAGAATCTGTTTATTTCTTTTGTCTTTTCTATTAGGTTGTTTGATGTTATCATACCAACGAACTGTTCTTAAAAATAAATACTACTCTTTAGCCAGCAGTAGAGACACACCCCTATAATCACAGCATGTGGCAGGCTGAGGCAGGAGGGTCATCCTGAGTTCCAAGCCTGCCCTAAGTTACATAGCAAAACCTCGACTAAAAAAAACAAAAGAAAATAAAATACATATTAACTTTTGTCAGTTGTAAGACTTTTAGGCACATAATTTTTTTCCTGCTCTCTGAGAAAGACTGAGTAGAAGTTCTAATATCAACTTTAGCCACCTTTTAAAAATGAAGTTATAATTATCTTTCAATAGCTTAATGTTTTAAACCCTAAGGAAAAATGTTTTCATATATTTTTATAGGTAGATATTTAATTTAACAGAAACTCAGTTTTGTGTATAATGTGAAGTAGATATCTGATCTAATCCTTTTTTTTTCCCTATATACATGGTTGAAGTCAAATTAATGTATTTATGATACATTAAATATGAAGAGTTTCATTTATCCACAGCATATGTGGCAATAGAAAATATTTCTTTTAGTGTCATTTCAGTAAATAGCATTCCATGAGGACTTTGAGGAAATTTTGTCTTTCTTAAATAATTTTATAAATGCAGAGACCCCTTATAGATCCTAAAATGTCAACTGACTCTTTCCCCTAAGGCACTAGCTTCACCAAAGCAGCATGAATCAATTCCAAATTCACAATTTAGCAGGTATACTATGAATTAGAATAGTTCTTTTTTTTCTGCTGAATCATTATATATAATATTGGGAAAATTATTACTAAAATGCTGATTTTCCTAAAACAGATTGCGGTAATTATGAGAAGACACATTATGATTTAGTATGGCTTGCGAATGAAGAAATGAACTACTATCATTCCTTCTGAGAAGAAATTCTAATGTTGGAGTGTGAAGAACAGCATCCCCAGTGATATTTGTGTTATCAGTCACTATAATGCCAACATTTCTAAGAGAAATGTGTCAGATCATGGATAGGTGGAGACCAGAAGTACTCACTGTACATCACAAATTTTAATAAAACAAAAACAATACATGAAAGCCCATCAGCTGAGGAAAGGATAAGGAAGATGTGGTCTTTTTATACAATGGAATATTATTCAGCTATAACGCAGGGTAAATTTGAGTCTTTTGTCAGTAAATGGATTCAACTAGAGAAAATACTCGAGTGAAATAAATCAGATCCACATGTGCAAACATCACATTGACTCCTTAGTGTGAGAACCTGAGAGAGAAAAATGGATCTGAAGGATACAATAAGCATTGGTAAAAGAAGAAGAGCTTATCCAAAAGGAAAGAGTTACTGAGTTGGTGAGGACAGGAGAGGGAGAGGAGGAAAGAGGCTTATCTATGTATGTAAGCAGGGTGGTTTGGACAACTGTGCTGTGCATTTCTGCTAGCTTATGGAAAGAAGAAGATAATTGTTTAATTTGTTTTGTCTCCTTTTCTCAGTTGTTCTTTTTCTCCTCTTAATTTCTTACACATTTCTTTCTTTTGTTCTTTCTTCTTCCAAATTTACATGCATATATCTGGTAATATGGACAACTGGTTGGAAGACAACTTATATATTACAACAAATATTGTGAAATTCACATTCCTTTGTTAAGCAAAAAACTATACCACATTTTTTTTTCTATTTTAATTCTAATCTGTACTCTGGTTAAAAATGAAAAATAAGGTTTTTGATAGCAGACTTAAAACACTAAAAATGAATAGTAGCACTATTATAATTATAATAATGATAAAGGTTTCCAATGCTGCTGAAATACACTATCATGGGTATATAAAGGTAGCTATCAAATTAGCATTTACATATCTACATGGTATTAATAACACATACAAAAATTACATAAAACGCATAATTTGATCCATGCTCAGTATATCATTTGTTCAGAGAACACAGAAATACACGCAATGAGAAGTTTTGATAAATAAGAAAACTAGTGTTTCGTATCAATAATTCCCCATCACCAATATTTCTGGAAAAACTCCATGTAGGAATGATATCACATTTTACAACTTTGTGTCTTTCATGTTGCCTGCTATTTACTTCCAAAACTTTTACATCAAATAAGAATGTCATCACACATCGACATCTACAACGGTCTTGTATATTTTTACCTGAAAGTTCTCCCACACAGTTAACATTACTCCTTTATTAGGAACACAACTCAGAAACTTCTGCTACAGATACCATAAAACCCACTCCAGGAGCACAGAGGCAGGCAGCCATAGATGTTACCACAAGTAATGCGCTTCAGCAAGTACTCTGAGATGTTCTTGGAAGCGAGCCTTTACTCGTCCCACCTCTGGAATTGGTCCAACTGCCAGAATGCAACAGCCGCAGGAACAAAACCACTCCAAAAAAGCAGACATGTTATTCCCATGCATATTTATATGTTGAACTCCATTGCTTGCAAATCGAAACTGACATAATCTGATAAATGCAGATGAACTCAGAGGCCCCTGAAGAAAATATTTCAAGTTGAAACTAGCCTGAAGAAGCAAGCATCTTTAAAAAAGCAGTACAGCTTTTCTGAGTTCTTTTTTCTGTAGTCCCCTAGTTCTGAACATTTAACCTGTTTATTATCCTGGATTTACTTGTGAGTAGCTTAGTGAGGCACCTTACCTTTCTACCTTTACCAGCTGTACTATGCAAACTTACACAGGGAATGCACACAGGTTTTGGAGGGTCCTCCTGTGGTCCTCCACCTTGTGGCTTGTGGCTATTTCAGGGACACAATCTTATTCAGGACTATTTCTAAATAAATACCAAATGAATTTTGAAAAGAAGCTAAACATAGTGAACAGATAACTTTAATGGCATAAACGCTCTAAAGATCCGCCTGTTCCAGAGTGGTGATAGAGGGAAATATCAAGTGGAACAGGACACTGGGTGGGCTGCTGGTTCCCCCCGCCCATTGCTTTCCTTCACAGTTTTGAATAGTTTAAAATACAGAATTGAAGGAAAATGAGAAGAATCCAAGTAACATATCCTAGAAGAAAATTAAAGTTTTAATTACATTTGTGTGTGTGTGTTTGTGTGTGTGTGTGTGTGTGGTTTTTTTTTTTTTCATGAAGTGCTACGGGTACAATGAAAGCCCATTTCACTGGCTTCTGCTCATTCCCTCTTTCTCAGCCAAAAATAATTTTCTGTTCATCACCCTGCTCATTTTTCTCTTCCTTCTGCATCTTCTTCTAGAATCCTGGGGCCATAGGGTGGAGTTTCTACAGTGTGGTAACAATGAAAGACATCTTGTGAGTGAGCTAAGAAAGGGAGGAAATTTCTGAGGAGAATAGGTGCAGGTGTAAGAGTTGGAGGCACCTGAGAGAGGAGCGAGGCTCTTCACTGGTAAATCAGCCTTCTTTTGCTCCCTTTCATGCTTCTCCATTTTTTATATTATTCCCCAAGGCTGTAAGCCACGTGTGTGCTTTAAAAAAAAATTCACAAGATAAAAGCCAAGCGCGTCAAAATCACCAGGCATTGATGCCTGTCTATAAAATATAATCAAACACTAATCATGGAGCAGAGATTTGTTTTCTCCCTCAAGGCACGATGCTCCCTGGCACCTGTGGAGGTGAGCCCCAGCATGAATGATCTGTTTCTGACAGTCCTTTCATACGTGAAAGCTCATTGACGCATCACCTAGGCACACAATTTAACAAGTCCAACTGACATTTACATTTGCTGTGGAATTATACACCAAGAAGCCTCGAAAGCACATCTTCAGCTACGTCCAAAGTCTGGCACTGCCCTGCAGTGCCTCATTCCATTGTCCAATAGAACACTATATGCTGGCCACACACAGGGAGGGGAGCTAAAACTCAGCAAAATTAAAAATACCATCCCTCACTCATGAAGCTTACACTGAAAAGCACCCTAGCCCTAGAAGATATTGTTTATAATATCAGACACAATATAGGTAAAGAAGATTCCCACTGCTGCCAAAAAATTCTGCTGGCCTTTTCTGGTCTGGTCTGAAATTGCTGGTGACATCATTCACTTTGTACTTGAATAGGATTCTTTTGTGCGTCTCACTCCCCTTAGAGACTGGTGAATTAAGATGAAAATTATCTTTGGACACTTTAGAGCCTGTTCCTTTGCCCCTGCAAAGAGCTTAGGAGAAAACATGTGGGAAGGCAAGAAGATCTGGGCTCCCCTAGGGCCCCAGAGTTATAAGCTTTTGTTTGTTTTTGGTTTTTACTGTTAAATATATCTCTTATCTTCACATATAGTCTCTCACTTACCCAGAAAGTAAATGTAAAGGACTGCCTCAGTATTTGACACATAGTAGGTGCTCAACAACCAGTGACATCTATATTTCGAGGGAGGATTCAGAACATATACCAGTTGTAGGAATGCTGAAATTTAAAAATAGGGCCAGCAGGATAGCTCAACAGACTAAAACGCCTGCTTAGGCAGAGTGAAGCAGCTGGGATTTGATACGCGGTGTGCTTTGCCAGGCCTGTCCCTGGGGCACACTGAGCTGGTGATTGAGACTGGGCATGGTGGCTTGCACCTGTAATCCCAGCACTTGGGAGGGTGTAATTAGGAGAATCACTATGAGTCCAGCCCTTGTAGTGGGACTCTGTAGACACTGTAGACCCTGCCCTAAACACAGAAGAAAAAAAAAAAAAAGTTAAAATAAAGAATTTGTTAACGAGGTATAAATTTGTTTATGAGATGCCTGATACATAGGATAGGAATGACAGAAAACAGCTTCCATTCCTAGGACTGAAGGAATACGACAGAAGTCAGAATTCACCCTGAGCAACTCCAAGGCAAGTTCCCAGGTTGCTGAGCTGCAGGCTTCCGAGGAAAAGACGGCTCTGTTGGGACCGCATGCCTCGCAAGGACTGGAAAACCTACGGATTGAAGTCAGATGCTAGTATGGGAAGCAATTGCTTGAGCTAAGGTGAAGAGATGGAGCTGGGGTGTCGTTCAGGGGGCTGTGGTGGGAGGACATCACAGGGAGCAGGAGGAAGGAAGAGGACACTTCCCAACCCTTCTGGCTCTGTCGCTCTTGTCCCACATCCTGTAGGAGCAGGGTCAGGAAGAAGTAAGAGGCAAAGCTAAATAATGAACCCCATTGCTCACAAAGTTGGACTTCAAGCCGGTGCGGCAGCTCCTTGGATGCGAATGGGACCTCCCTGTTTCACATGTTCATCTCATTTTGTTGTCATTTCCTTATTTCTGGCTTATCTTTTTAAATAACTGTAATCAATGGTTAACACATACTTATCACAGACCAACCTTAAAAATACAGCTACGGTTTTATGTACTATTTTTGAATTATCATCAAAACAACAAAATGGTTTTAAATTTAACGAAGGAAGTGTAAAATCTTTACAATGAAAAAGAACAAAGCAATGTTGAAAGGAATGGAAAATCTAGTTAAGGGCATCCCATGTGCATGTACTATAAGAGTTATTTTTGAGAAGGTAATACTACCAAGTGATGTACCAATTCAATGATGGTTTCATCAAAATTTCAACAGACATTTCTCCTCTTTTCAGAAATGGACAAGTTGGTCCTAAAATTCCTATGGAATTTCAGAAGACCCCAATTAGTCAAAATAATCTTGAAAATAAAATAGGAAGATTCACACACCTTCTGATTTCAATGTTTACTATAAAACATTTGACAGATGTTCATAAAATAAACCAAGGTTACTTACATCTTCCCATGTAGCTGTGTCAAGATGGGTAGTAAAGGAAGCAGCAGTAACTGGAGTAGAAAGGGACAAGTGACACCCATGGCGTCCATTGCTCTCTCTAGGTGTCAAGCACCAGTCATTATATCATGACAGGGAAGGAGATGTCTTTGTGTAGGGAGATACTTTGACCTGCCACTTGGAAGTAGAAGAAGAGAGATGTTTTCAAAGAAGGAAGGAAGGAACTGAGAAGGTTGAAGATCTTGGCTAAAAGAACCAAAAGACTTAAACATACTGTATGGATGTACGACACACAATTTTAAACATCTCCACCTCCGTATCAGCAAATCCCCATGCTGATCTACACTCACTGCTAGCGATCTTTCCTGGGTAGTAGGTTTTTGTTTTATCTTGGAAGTTTTGTTGTTTGTTTCCAGTTCTTGGTGAAAATTAAAGAATCTGACATGGGCCAGTAACAAAGAAATTCAAGAGAGTGTCTCTGTGGTCTTCAACCTTTGCTAAAGTCTTGCATGAAAGACGGGGAGAGAGGCAAGAAAAGTGGAAAGTATTGGCAGTCTGATGGGAAGCCCTGCGTGGCTTGCAGTAGGTCTCCCTCCGAAGCAGAAATCAATCCAGATGGAAATCAGACTGATAAGGAATCATTCCGGTTGCCGTACCACGTGTGCTGTCTGAGCTCCTGTGTGCCTCCTGGCTTGCCCTGCCCACTCGTGGAAGTGTGCCCATGCAGAGAGTGCTCTTGTGAAAGAAAATAATAATATCTTGCATTTACTGAGTATGAATACAGTATTTAATCTTTATCATAATACAATAATGAAAACATATATATGTATGATATATAAGATAAGACAAAGAGAGCTGGGGGTTTAGCTCAGAGGCACAACACCTACCTGGGAAGCATGAAGTCCTAAGTTCCATTCCTGGTACCAAAAACATTAGACACATATACATAGATATATGCATAGCAGGAAGCAGATTTAAAGCAATCCAGCTATATATGAATTTGAACAGACATTTGCATGGTACTATCTGCTTGATGATGACATCTGTCTCTTGCAATCACATGTCAGAGCTACAAGTGGCACTAGCTGACCACATCCTTCATTTAAACCCAGACTGATGTACAGATAATATTTCATTATCTTTACAAACCCTTTTCCTCACCCATTGGAGTGTATTATTTAAAAATGACAATAACAACATTAAACACTTTGCCAAACTTGGCAAAGATAACAGAAAAACAAATGTTTTTCCCATCTTGCATTTCCAAAGGTGAAGAATGTTCTAGAGAGGCAACATGACCAGAGTCGAGGGCTGAGGTGGTAAAGTGAAGGGAAACCCACCTGTTATCATATCTTTCGCTCCAAGTCTAGTTGGTAGTCAGCACGCTGCTAGCTTCAGGCTGCCACTTGTTTGGCTTGAGGGGATGTGTTAGAACTCTTAATACATGTGGTTTACCAAAATTGTAAGCTTTCCTTACTTCAGAATTTTGCTTGGGAGGTAATTCTTTTTTCTTTCTTTCTTTCTTTCTTTTTTTTTTTTTTTTTTAAGTCTCTTGTTCTTATTTTAGTGCAGGGTCTACAGGGTCTCTGGGGTCTACAGGGTCTACAGGGGCTCACTACACAGATCGGCTTCATAGTCATTCTTCTGTTTTCAGGTTCCCAAGTACTGAGATTACAGGTGTGCAGCACCATGCCCAGTCTCAGTCGTCATCTCAGTGCGCCCCAGGATCGGGACTGGCAGGGCACACTGGGGATCAGACCCAACCTCTGCATCGAGAGGTAATTCTAAGCTAAGAAAAAGCTCAGGATGAAGGCCCACACATCTCTGACAGTACTTTTCTTGACAGTATCTCAGATACTGACCCAATAAATCATTTATTGTCTTTATGCCTTTCTATATAATAGGAAATAATTATTCCTATCCTTTAAATACTAGTAAAATGGTTGTACACATCTCTGTGTATGGGTTGAATATATGTATATTAAATAGAGGATGACTATTTATATACATTCAGAACCAAGGAGCCCCAGTTCCTGATCTTGCATAAGCAGCCCCTAGTCTGCTGAGCTACCTCACTGGCTCTCATTTTCTGTTTTTGTTGATAGAATTTAGTCTTTTATGTTTTGCGTCATGACATGCTTGATTTTATTCTTCACTCTTCACATCATATTTATTATTCATTTCAAATTATTGCATTTCTTTCCTTTTACTTAGTTTGACTGTGCGGCGAAGCTACTTCATCCTTTATTAATTTTCCTTTCCTTTGGGTTAATTTGAAAGTTCTACATAGGATTTGTCAGTAAGCCATGGTTACCGACTGTTTTTTCTTCATGCTTATAATTATATTGATACTTATTTAACATTTTATGAAAACAAGATCATAACTCTTTGCAGACTCAAGTCCTTTACTCCTTTATTCCTTATGCCTCTCCTTCCATAAACAAGACTTCAGCATATTCTCACTTATCTATTGGCTTCCCTTAACCTCATCTGCATGCCATATGAGACTTCTGGATTGCTTTCATTTTACTCTCTGTTCTTCCATCTAAACTCAGTTCTTAAATCATTTAGTACTTTTTTCAAGCAATTATTAGAATTTTTCTTACAGTAATCCTATTTTAAGAATTCTTTTCCATTCTTTAATGGATACACTCTTACAATATCATTCAAGCCTTTTTTAAATTATAATATACTGACCAGTTCTGTGCTTACCAGTTTTTACCTCATCTTCTACTCTGTCTAATGTAAAGTGTACTGGAGTTTTATATTCTCTAGTGTGAGGGCTTTATTAAATACTTCTTCACATGGGGTAGATAGTGAAGCAATTTCTGCAAATAATGTTCTTAAAAGCTTCCAGAGAGTAATACTCTATTGCAGCTCCAGTCCTTTACTCTAAGGCATCTTTTGATATGGTTGTACTATCACATAGCTTTAGGAGGAAAACTTCATTGCTAATCCAATTTCTTTCCTTTTCAGAATATTTGTTTCTATGTGGAAAGACTAAATATTTGTCAATCTTTAACTTCAAAGCTGAGGATTTCATGGGAACACACTTACATATATGTGATACCTCACATCTTACCTAGAACGTGAACTGTCCAAATCTGTTAACTCAATTATTCTTTAGGGATTTTTTTTTTAACCATTATTTGTTGTCTCTGTATGTTTTCACTCCTTCTAGAGCTTTTGTTTTTCCCATGAATGTTTTTGACTCTTCATGCCATGTTCCAAATTGTCTAGTTTCCTTCATATTTCTTTTCTTTCTTTATGGTTTAACATATTTCTACACATGCATCTTCAAGCCACCAACTTGAGCATTTGTGGGGTTAGCTTTCTCTTTTGGGCCGTGTATTTAATGAAGATGAATGAAGATATTTCAGTTCTAGGATATGTGCTCAAAGTCACCGAAGCCTTCTTCACATCTTCCACCACATTCTTTAACTCTGGTTTTAAACAAAGCAGCTGTCTCTAGTGGTGATCCGCGGCTTTTGGATTAGTCTTCCTGGGCAAGTTGTCATTTTTCTGTGCTCATTCAGAAACCTTGGATGGGAGCCTTCCTGAGAGTGTAGAGCCTGTACCTACTCTTCCTTGAATTCTGTAGAAGCAGCGCAGCCTTGTGATATCTCGTGTTCTCTAAATATCAGATGAGCAAACCCAACTGCTCAGTTCTTCTCATCCTTTAGATCAGAAAGACCCTGAAGTTGAGAAGACATGAAACTGAGGTGAGCTGAAACTGGCTATTCCCGGGAAACAGCTGCTTTCAGAGCTCTGCCTTTTGCGCTGAGCTGGAGAATCTGGGCCCCACAGAGGGAAATTATACATGCTTGTGCACCTCACCTTCACTTACTGGCCCTGTGGAAGTGGCTGTGTTGCAGACACAGCCTTGCGTGGAGGGATTCGCAACACCTAAGACTCCATCCTCCCTCACTTCACTTGAATGTTCTCAGTTTAGGGCATTTTTGAAGAAAAATCAGTTTAAATTTAATAGTGGTCCTGCCTCATTTCCCATGGGAATTTTCACTAATCATTTACCTTTTGGGCTTCAGAGTCCTTATCACTGGAACACTGGCCTTTTCCTCTCGTCTAAATATCTCTCATCTTCTTCCAGCTTTCTAATTGGCTTAGTTGTATAACTGCCATATACTCAATTGAGAATTACCACTCCTTATATCAACTCTGAGTAAGAGAATTATTTTGGAGTAAAACTTGGCAAAACAAGATCTTGAGCCACCAACAAATTATTCTGCAAGATTTCAAGACATTAAGTTTTAGCATTTACCCTCAAAGTCAAGCCAATTTTGCTTTAGGGAGCACTATTGTGTGAGCAGATAAAAAAAATCAAATCTAAATTGTGGCTATGCATCTGGCATTTTTAGTGTAAGTATGAAAGCAATGAATTTGCCTGTGTTTTTCTAAAATCACGTAATCTTCAAAGTATGAACACACATGGAGCTTCTTTTCATATCTAAAAACTTAAAATCAAATTCCAATTGCAGAGGCTTGTTCCTTAAAAATATGAGTGGAAAATGCCGGAGAATTTTTATAGTGCATTTTTCTTTTGTAGAAATACTTTTCCCTTTGTTTTCCATTGCTCTTTTTAAAACATATTTAACCATAGACAGTTGCTGAGGAAGCCACAGACCTCTAAGCAGCAAACACACGATCTTAATGCCTTATATGTAGATTTTCGATATTGTTTTTGGTTCTAATGTGTCTGTCTGCCCAGACTGTCTGTCCTTTCTGCTCCCTTGTTACTCCTAGGATTCCAAAGCTTAATGGTCTTTCAGTTACTAGCATAGACATGATCTGGCAGCCACAGGTGTCCATGTAGGGATTTAGAAAAGTAAGCTTGAGATTCCGTGGTCTCAAATATATGTTTATAGACTTGTTCAGTAGATTCGGCAAGCTATCTTAAATTTTTTGCTTATACTATCAGTATATCTACAAAGCCCACTTCCACAAGACTGTAGGCACCTCGAGGGTGGTGCTCCTATTATCTCTGATCACTTTTGGGACAGAGACCAACCCTTTAGACAATAGGTGCTCATTATCATGCAGTTATTTTAGTATCTTCCTTGCTTGTAATTAGACTATGCACCAATCAAAAGTGTTCATTCTAGAATCCAAGGACCATGACAAGGAGCAGCTGCACTTCCACAAATGCAAATGACAAATGGTTGCCGCTATTGCCACTTTTATCTTATCAGTAAATGTTCACAAACATTAAACTTTCTCTACTGACAGGTAAAAACTATTCTTCGAAGAATCAAACCAAACCACACCATAAATTTTCCTCAACCTGGACTAGACCCAAAACGTGTTTTTGATGCAAGTAGTTGCTATGGTGGTGGTGACGGTGGTGCTTATCATGTTGTCTTTATTTTATTTGTTTGTTGGGTTTTTGAATTCATGATATTCCAGTCTGTAATTTAAGGGCCAAATAGATTGCAGTCAATTGCACGCACTCTTAACTATCCCTGCCCTTGCTTCTGTGCATTGTGCCAAAGTGACAAAGGAAGGATGAGAGGGTGACTCTCTGGAGGCAATGAAACTATACATCCATCTGCTCCTGCTGCAGTGCAATATGGACGATGTAAAGCCAAGGTAGCTAGAGATCACAACACATTGTGGTTTTTTTTTTTTTTTTCTTTGAGAGAAGGGGCATCTGGAGGAAAAATAGCTATAGCTATAACTATCACTATTTACTTCTCATCTGAGGCTGTCCAATAACCGCTCTGTTCCCCACCACCCGATATAACACACAGAGCAACATATGGGATTTCAAGAATCATAATAAGCTGTTGATGACCAGATTGTTATAAAAATGACAATGTGTGCTGTTTCTTGATGACCTACATAGAAAAGGCTTGGCAAGAACCACTTTTGGTCTTAATTCCAGGGAGATGACATTTTACAAACTCCCCTGCTTCTTTGCATTTCTGCTGGTTGCTGTCGCAAAAGAGATTTTTCTCTGGTTTTCCCTGGGCAACTCACAGCAATTATAGAGGATGCATGGGATCTGTTACTGAGCGAGAATCCTTGCCAAGGTAGTGGGTGAGAATTCTGGAAAAGGACTTCCCTGGGGATTTTCAGAGCTGTCACCTAGATCTGTTAGTCTCATCTTTGTTATGTCTCATGTGAAGAAAGAAAGAAAGAAAGAAAGAAAAAAGAAAAAAGAAAGAAAGAAAGAAAGAAAGAAAGAAAGGAACATCAGCCCGTGGAATGGCTGGGAGGTGGGTTTCCTTGTCTTTTTGCTTCCTTTTGCTGATTTTAAAACATAAAAAAGATGAAAGCTGAAGTTTAGCAGCAGGTAGAAGAACATTTCTGAAATCTCAGTAATCAAAGTACACAACTGAGTCGGCCAAGAGTTCTGAAAATCTAGAGACTGAACGCTACTGACCTAATGAAAGAGAGAAAGACAAAAATTGGGGGATCTTTATGACAAGGTATTCATTTGTCTTAAGCAGAGGCCACTTAATTACTTTGGCTTTGTTTGTTTTGCAAGCATATGCATATTTGGTCTTGGGTTCAGTTTCCATACACTGCCTGCATAGTATTTTTTTAGCCCTTTTACTAAATCTTAGGTCGATAAAGCTAGTTCAAAGCATAAGCTTTGGAATCAGAAGATCTGGGTTCCATTTCAATTCTGCTGGGTAAGCATTGGTTCTGGGGCTGAAAATAGCTGATTCTTGACCCAATTCCACCTCTACCTGTTTGAGACAAGGCACTGAAACCTTTTTTTTTTTTTTTTTTTTTTGGGGAAGGGTCTACAGGGTGTCAGGGTCTCACTACTAGATTGGATTCATAATGACCATCTGTTTACAACCTCTCAAGAGCTGGGATTATAGCCACATGCCCAGTCTCAATTGCTATCTCAGAGCAACCCAGGGATGAAGCCTGTGCAGCAGGCCTGAGGATCGAACCCCCAGCCCCTGTGCCTGCTTGCAGGTGTTTTAATCTGCCGAGCTATTTGGCCAGCCCTAAGGCACTGAAACTTCTGAATCAATATCAGCACCTGTAAAATAAAGGTAGTAACAGCATCTGATGATAGATTTGATAAACACACAATTAAATAGTGCTTGTGTGTTTATAGAGCTTTCAGGATTTAGAATGACAAATAGTAAGAACTCAATAGATATTAACACTTTAAAACTCATTTGATCAGTTTAACTATGTCTACAAGCCTGGGAGGAAACTTGCCACTGAGTGCAGCATCTGTTCTGACTGACAGTTGGTTGCTAAGCCAGGTGTGGCACATCTTTATCTTGTATCCCAACAAAGACACACAAACACACGAACAGATACACACACACATCAGAAATCTGCACACTTAGTGCCAGGATGCAGATAGATGGATTTTATTTTTAAAGTAACACATAATGGTGGTAATTTCAGTTATTGAATTTACTTTGGGTAAATTAAAGTTGGTCTAGAAATCTAGCAAGTAATAGATGATGCCTTTAGGTTTTGAACTTGAAGTAGCCAAATTGTGCTGCTCTCTACTGTCTCAAATTTGACCACCTACTGTCAAATACACTCTAATATAGATGTAATTTGTTTCTCTTGAAAATTGAGCTGTATAGCAATCACTTGTCAGAAACAGAACAAATCTTGCAAACTCTCAATGACTTCCTTTTTCTCAGATGCAATGGGAAGATATTTAAGTTAGATTTTAATTGCAATTGATGACATTTCTGCTCAAGGTATAATGGACATGCCAGTACATATGGAAAGTCCCAGGAGCAAAGCTGCAGACCACACTATGTCTGGCGAGGCCTTCCCAGGAAACTACACAATCCTTCGCAGCCACTCACAATATCTTCAGAATTTCATGGACACAATTGCTTCAGGAAGATGCTCTTCTGTGTAGTTCATACAATCGATTCCAGGCAACTCTTTCTTCTTTCTTATTTGCTAAAGGAGAATAAACTTGTGAAAATCAGAGAGTTGGCTTGGTGGATTAAATCACCTGCAAGCAGGTGCAGGGGCCGGGGATTCGATTCCCAGGCCTGCCATGCTGGCCCCACCCCCGGGGCCCACTGAGACAGCAATTGAGACTGGGTGTGCTAGTGCAGGCTTATAATCCCAGCTCTTACGAGGCTGTAAGCAAGCAGAGCACTACTAGTCCGATTTAGTAGTGAGATCCTGAACACTGTGTAGACCCTTCCCTAAAATACACAAAACAAACAAACAAACAAAAAACTTATGAAAATAAAAAGTGGCTGATCAAGGAAAGGAAAGCAACACAGCACTGCATGGGGAAGGGAGAGAGGATCAGAGAAAAAAGAAAATGAGAGACGATGAAAGCAGAGTGCAGTGGTTTAAAATGGCACCCTCATAAATACTTCAGAAAGCACAAAGCCTTTCTGATTAACTTTTGCAGTGGTCAGTCATTGCTTGCTAATACAGCTAATAGCTGATGCTCAGCGAAGCCCGGTTTAGGCTTCCTTCTGACCACTCCTCCTTCACTAGCATATGATGTATGAGTACAGCGACAATGAGCATAGAATCTGATTGCTTGGTAATGTTGACGTCCAAAATAATCTCAGCCTTTTCTAGAACTGCAGTTGCAATAGATCAATCGGCTGCTGTGGGCAGGCAGCAGAAGCCCAAAGGTTTCAGATTGGCAATGCATTTATAACTCACTCAAAAGAAGGATACCTGCAATTTGCACAAGAAAGAAGAAAGAAAAAAATTGCAGATTTCTGCAGGTAAATTTTAAGGTACGTCCAGTGCTGCCCCATGTGGGGTAAAACTTCTCCAGGCTGCCTTAGCCATACACATGTATTTATTTAAATTTGTACTGTTCTGGTGTATATCTAGATGTCCCTCTAAAGTCTCAGGCATGCAGAGATGGGACTTGTGGGAGGTGACTGGATCATGGGGTGCTCTGGCTGGTTTGTGGGTGGGACGCCCGTCCTGATTAGAAAAGGTGAATTGCCAGGAGTGTGATTCGCAAGGGTCTTTCTCCTCTGGCTCATCCTTTTCCTCTCCACTTCGCAGATGCCATGACACGAGCAGCCTTCCTCTGCTGCTCCGTCTGCCAGGTTGCTTGTGCCTGGAGCTGGCTGACCATGCAAAGATCAAAACCTCTATGTTGTGAGCCAAAACAAACCTCTCCTCCTTGTAGGTTTTTAGTATTTTGTCCCAATAGTAAGAACACTGACACATACACCCACTGATTCTTAGGAGATGAGGCTATGATTCCCAATTTTTCTCTCTCTCTTTAAAATATATATTATGGCTAGCTCAGCTGGCCCTGGGGGTGGAGCTGGCACAGCATGTGGTGCTGGGGATGGAACTGCGGTCCTACGGCTGCCCAAGCCTGCCTAAGCAGGCACTTTAGACCACTGACCCATCTCACCAGCTCCCAGTTTTCTCTTGGGGACTTCTTGTTTATCCCTGAGGAGTATGATCGGCCCCCATCCCCAACGCATCAGCTCCTTCCAGGTGGACTTCACTTGCAAAATACCTTCTCATCTGGGTCACAGCTCCTATCTGTTTGTACCAACAGAGACGGGTGTGCAGCCCAACTTGATATGTCTCTGCCAGTCCACGTTCACTCCTGATCTTCTACTCGACGCTGGGAGAGGTTGGCTAAGACCTCTGGGACCTGCGTCATAGCTTGCTGCCATTCTCAGTGCCAGTTGTCCTTCTACTTCATGAGCTCCTTGATTTTGACCTTTAACATGTGACCTGCTGCCCCAAGATGCCATCCCAGTAGTCATGGTCATGATTTCTCACATTTCTTTCTTTTCAATTCTTTCTTCCCTGATCTGAGAGGCCTCTAAGGAATCACGGTAACTTGAAACTACTGTACTGAAATTCACAAGTAGAAAACGGCATGGATTCTGTGGCACTTGATGTTAATTTAATGAAGGCTGGGTGAGTCCACACAGAGTTGTTCACCTTCTCATTTCTGAAACAAAGTACCAATTCCTAAAATCAATACAGAGAAGGCTTATTGCAACTCACTGTCTGTAGAGGTTTCAGCCTCTAGTCAGCGGGCTGTGAGGCAGGGTGGCATGGCAGAAGAGCATGGCTGCGGAGAAACAGTCCATAGCAGGGCAGGTAGAAGCAGCAGCAATGAGCAGCAAGCAGTGAATCCTCCTTTGTCTTTTATCCCACTCAGACCACAAGACCATTGGATGTTTTCAAGGGTTGGCCTTCCCATAATCTATGCTTGGAACCATGTTAAGCTGATCTGTGGACTAATTTAGTTATCACATATTGTTAATGCATATTTCTCACCCTAGATCCAGCCACCTCTGAAAAGCCCCACTTATGAGTGCATGACATTTTGGAGGGACACCAAGAGATGCACAAGCCTTGCAAGGGTTAAAGGAGACCCAGAAAATCCTTTAATGATGTATTGAATATTTAGATTAATATACAGAGCTGACTGTCATGCCGGTCCTGCCCCTATACAAGAGTAAAGAATTGGAGGAGGCAGGATAAATGGAATAAAAATAGAAAGACATAGGGGAATAAATGACAAAGGAAGAGGGAACTAACCCTAGATTAGAATCTCCCCAAAAGCAAAATGATTTATCAGAGGAAAAATGTTTCTCCTGATTCTATCTTCGTATTACTGTTTTCAGATGCAGCGATACTGATGAGAAGCCGTTAAGCATTTTTCACAACAATAAGTACAGGATGAGGTTATATTTATAGATCGTCACTAAAAAAGGCCCATAAAATGGATAAAACGGGAAAAAAATAAGGAAACTAAAAGAACGTTTCAGCCTCCTTAGAGAATGGGAGTTGACTTTCCAGCAGAACAGCGTTGCTGTCTCCTGGCTCCTTCGTTGTTGCTTCTCTTTTAGACTTTCCTTAATTTTTGTGGTCTTAGTACGTGTCGTCCACTTCCAACCAAGTCCGTAGCACCCCTTCTGCTCAGGAGAACCAAAAGCTCACCTCTCAGCTCTCTGGCCTGGGCAGGTGATCAGTGTGGCCAAAAAAGTACAGTGAGAGACTTGGTTGAAATCTTGTGGAGCACAGGGGTCCTCATCTTGTATTAGAGAGAGCACTGTCCATTGTTGCACAGGATTACATGCACATTAACTGCAGCTATGAGGCTCTGCATTCAAGGGAATTAATCAGTGGAACTGTCATACAGTTTTAAGGTATGTTTTTCAAATCCAAATAAATTGGAAAATCTATCACTCTTTTTTTAAAATGTATTTGGCTGATACAGGGTCTCACTATGCAGCTTGGACTCATAGTGACCCTCCTGCTTTCAGCCTCTCCAGTGCTGAGGTTACAGGCATGCATCACTATACCAGGACTCCGTGGTCAGGTCAGTGCCCTGGGGGCGGGCCTGGCATGATGCATTGTGCTGGGGATCGAACCCTGGTCCCTAAGCTTGCCTAAGTAGGAACTTAGTCTGCTGAGCTATCTCTCTGGCCCTAAAAATCTATAGGTCTTGAAGTAAAATAGTTTTAGGAGGATATATACGACAAGAAGATAGGAGTCCAGAGAATGTAGCAAGTTATACAAGAAAAGATGAGTGGAAAAATCTTAACTCTTCATTAATAAAAGAAAAAAAAGACAAAAAAAAAATAGCAAGCCATTTTATTGTTAAAACCTTTAATTTCTGATAGACTTTATCCTGTTTTCACTTGTTTTCTAACAATGTATTATGAAAACTGTGGGAATAGAATTTTTTGCCTGCATTTTAAAAATGATTTTTAGCAGGATAACAAAACATATTTTTATAAATTCCATCACTAGCAGTGTAAAATCTGGGTTCTGGGTCTTAGTCTTGAAAGATTTCTTCTCATTAGACCTTCATCATAGTCCTGCACCACCAGGATTCCACTCTTTATACAACTCAAAGAAAACTTGAAAGAAAATAAAGAACTTCGTCCTTAGAAACAAGCCATCTGCTACCAAGTGGAGCACAACAAGCAGGCATTCATAAGCCAGTATCAGCTCTGCCAGGATCTGGCTGGGTAGCCTCTGTTGCAAGCTGTCTAATCTCTTATTCCTGTACATCAGGAACAATATCAACTGGTTGGTGAAGACTTTGGAAAAGCCCAAGGAAAAGCAAATGCCACAACAAAAACCGACTTAGCTGTAGCCAAGACCAGCTCTGCAAAGTGCTGTCTTTCCAGAGCAGGTCAGGTGTCTCCTATTTATCGCCTGCCCACTGCCTGTGGCACCAAGGGGAACGTCTTAGTTACTTTCTTGTTGAGACAGAACACCCAGGGCTCAGAACTTGCACAAGGAAAGCTTTATTTTGGCTCACTGTTTGTGAGCATGACAGAGGGGCGCCACAAAAGAGAGTCGGTGGTGTGGTAAAGAGAAGCAGACATAGAGTTCACAGGAGGAACAGGGAAGACAGACAGACAGACAGACTCAGCTTCGACCCCTAGCGACCCACTTACTCTAAGCAGGCTTCACATCACTCCATCACGTTGAGCTGGGAACTCATCCATGGAACAATCTGCTGATGATGTCACACAGCATGATCCAGTCATCCTCCAAATGCCCTATAGGAGGCTTTGGATGCATGTCTAGGTAGAAACTATAGCAAGGCATATTCATTCCATGGGAGCTATGATGCTTAGGTATTGTTAAGAAAAATTAATAAAGATAATCATTCCCATCTGAAAAGAAACATAAATTGAAATCCAGGGTTGTTTTAATTTATGTTTGCTTAGCATTTTCTTTCAGTCACTTAAAATAGATCATCAGCTACATCAAGGAATTTGTAGAAGCAAGCATCTTTTCTATTTTCCACTCTCAGTATCTTATCCTTGTATTTCTTTTTTAATTACATAGAGGGAATTTATATTAATGCTTTGAAATAATTATAGAGGAATGTTATAATCATTTTTTAAACTTTGCATTTTTCTAAATAATAGAAAAAATTAAAAATAGGTGCTTTCTGATAAGCAGAACTGTTCTGCTTTTATGAGATACTATGTCACACTGCTCCAGTAAATGAAATGGGTGGATGAGGAAAAGAGTAAAGAAGAGGGAAAGGGAAATTTGAAAAGATCAAGATATATATATATATATATATATATATATATATATATATACAGATGGATAGACATATATATATATATATTTCCATAAGAAATATATTTATCATGGATTGCAATAGTTGTATTTACACTAATGTAAAACCTTGAACAAAATCTCACTCTCCTGTTGCACATTTACCTTCTTTTTCTACAGATTCCCCCATAGAAGCCACTGCCTTTTACTCTCCTCTATAATTGATTCTTGAGACGCAGACCATAGATCTATTAAGCCATGAGCTCCATTCAGTCTGCCTAGGTTCAGTTCTGGCTCTGCCTTTCAGTAGCTGCAAAATCTCAGGCAATTGCTGAATATTATCTAGAAAATAGGGATGGAAAGAATAGTAACCATCTCATCAGGCAGTTGCAAGGATCAGAGCCATGGCTGGCGCATACTAAGCACCATTGAACTGTTAGCAATTACACCCTTATTTCCTGCTGCTAGAACATGTATTCTGTGAGAATCATGGGTTTTAGCTCTTTTGTTCATTAATATACCCTCAGTGACTAGATTACTTCCTGGAATATAGCAAGAGCTCAATAAATATTTATTGGAAAAAAATGAATCAAGGAAGGGTAAATTCAGGAAAAATAGGCGGTCTTTTCTGTGTTTAGGAGCCAGAATCTGCAGTTAAGGAATATCCAGCAGCACACAAAGACACCAGCTTGGTTAGCCTTAGTTTTCCCCCGCAATACTCAAATGCTTGCTTTGACATTGTCTCACTAGGTACAAGGTAGAGAACTGGCATACTTAATTCTTCCTTCTTCATCCAGAGATTCTGGTGTCAAAATTTGCAAGACAAAATTTTGTTAAATGAGCATTTTTTTATTGGGTAAAACTATCAGAATTTATAATTCCTATGATTTTCTCAGGGCCAGAAACTTCATCTTGTGTCCATGTGTCTGAGAGAATTTATTCAGCAACAGGTGCCCAGCACCATGAAGGAAAGGCATGAGATAAAACCAGGGCAGGGAAAGGTCATTCAGGATGGAAATCCGGGGCTCCTCGAATTGCTCAGTGACATACTCAGTGCTGTAACTGGTCCGGTCAGATAATATTGAGGTGCATTATCCAGCATATTTCTCCTTCCCAGGGCTTTTCATCTGAAATACTATAGGGATGTTAACAGAAAAATAATAAGAGTAAAAGCTTGCCTTTTGAATGACAAAATAAACTCTGAGTATTATGGCACACAATGATATGAGAGAAAAAGAATTTCAAGCTTCCAATGCTTTGGTTTTGAATTCCAAAACGTACAGACCTGAGGGACACAGAGCATAAAGTGTATGCCCCAAACAACAGATGAGAAAGAACACAAAGCTGGCAAGGCCAAGTTTTTCCTACCCACCCTAGTCCCTGGGACAAGGTACAATTTCTTCAGACTAGATCAAAGTGAAGCCAGAGGAAAGCATGACTTTAAACACATAAAATGTCCAGAGGTCCTGTGCCTATACCTCACTTTTGGCTGGGACCAGAAACTGTGGCTTTAAAAGCCCAGGTCAGGCTGGGAGGTCTGATGTTAGGGTCAGTCTGCCTTGCTTCCTAGTAGGACTTTTAAGAAGCAACCAGCCTTGGGGCCTGAGGAGATAGCTCTGTGGCACAAGTAACTGCCTGGCAAGTGCAAAGTCATGAGTTTGAACCCCAGTCCCTCTGAAGAAAGAAAGAAAGAAAGGAAGAAAGAAAGAAAGAAAGAAAGAAAGAAAGAAAGATGTCAACAAATGCTAAGTTGATCTTGGCGTTGAGCTCTACTGACATTAAGTTATTTAAATTTTTCCTGTTGTGAATAAACTTCACTCCAGAATTTGGTACAGGTGTCCCAGTTACAGGCATAATGAGAACTAGGATTAACAGGAGTAGGAAATAAGTTGTATACTGTTAGTTTTCACAGAACTCGTGTAATCTTATCTCATCCTTAGAGCCCAAGTTCTTCAAGGAAAAGATTGTAGAAAAGGAGCCCAGTGGCAAAGATCTTAATTTTGATTATATCACATTTTCCGGGTAAGTTTCTACAAGCCACCTTGACCAGTAGCCCTCCCTTATCTATGTGTGGAACTGTTTTTGTATTGCACACCTCAGTGTGCTGGTGTCACCACAAAGATCCAGACAGCTGGCACTATCGGAGGGCATAGTCCAGCAATCTGCTGCCCACCCATCTCCTGGGGCACAGTCTCCTCGCAGTGCAGGACTATCCAGCCCCAGCTATCAGCTAGGTGGAAGCCTCATGTAGAATGCGAGGTTCTATCTCCTGGTGCATATGTATGTTGCCAGCTCTCTTCAGCCTCTAGGATGAAAGGATAATAACATGTAAAAGGTCTCATGTAGTAAGCATTATCCTCATCATTCCCTGTAAATAATAACACATTATAAACATACTTACCATTAAGCACCTCTACCATATTACTTCTATCTTACTCCAAAGGCTACAACTTGTTCTTTTTCCAGATTATTCTATATTATTAAACAGTGTGTAGACTAGAATTAATTACATCCTAGCCTGCATCCTCACAGCTCAGGGAGCATAACTCTATTTTATAAATTGCATTAGTTATGCAGCTCTTTGTACTGTTTTCCTCCTCGAAAGAGTGGCTCAATCTTCAGCCCCTATTGATCTACTGCAAAGTCAATACTCAACAAAAGGGGGAGTGTCGTTAGTAATGCTCCAGTTAGGAATGGATCTGCGCTGTGGAAACCATAATATCGCTTAGGAAAGCATTGGATCCAAAGAAAAGCAGAAGCTAATTTCCCTCTACAGCAAGGAGGCTGAGGCTGGGCATAGACTGCATAGGGTCAAACAATGTCTCACTGAGCCATTAGGACTAGCATCACTCAGTTATTTGGCTTTTCCACGCAGGTTGGTCTTTTAACTCCCGCTCTGAGCATCACTGCTGTGCTCACAGTAGACTATAAAGAACAGAGAGAAACATCACTTCAGTTTCATCTGTACTTTAATTTCAGAAAATAAGGATTTTCCTAGAAGTTATATATATATATAACTTGTGCATGCTTAGATTTTGGTTTTCATGGTGGTGGTTCTGAGAAAAACATCTTCAGATACTGAGGACAATTGTCCATTTTGAAATGTGCATAGCATTTATGGAACCTGCAGTTAAGTGGGGAAGTCTTACAACATTCACAGTTAGTGAATGTTCAGAAAGACAGCGTGACATTGTGATTAAATATGAAAATATTCTTTAATTTTATATTTGCATTAAATATAAAATAAAAAAGTTTACTGTGAAGCATAGCCAATACTAAGAACATAGAGATGTTCAATTTTATGGGTTTTTAATATCAAAGTGTTAGTAAGTTCCTTATTTTAAAATAGAGTCAATAATAATAACAAGGTAACTGGGGGCCTTTGTCATCTGGGGGAATCTCCAAGTACAAGCTCTTTTCTTATTTGAGGGTTCGTACCCATGGGCATAGCACTGTAAGGACGTAGTCACGCTCTGTCCTTCCTCCATGGGATTTAAACAGGAAGGTTTTCCTTCTCCTTGTGGATTTATAGCAGAGAACAGTCACAGGCTTGTTCTCGGTCAGCTGGACCTGCCTGCCCAGGACTGTGAGTTCTGAGCAGCGGATGTTTTCATGGAAACTGTGAGAGTAACTGCATCACGAAGCTCTGCATTGGGAGAGCGACGGTCACCGGAGGGCCTTTTCTGGGTTCTACTTGTTAAAAGAGCCTGTCTGCTGAACAATACTCTTTTTTTTTTTTGACTTTTTGAGACAGAGTCTTGTTGTGCACTTGAGGCTGGCCTTGAGCTCACTTTTGTAGCCCAGGCTGGTCTCGAACTCGCACCAATCCTCCTGCCTCAGCCTCCCGAGTGCTGGGATTACAGGCGTGAGCCACCACGCCCGGCTTACTCCTTATGAAACAATGCCTTCTCCTTGTCAAGATACTAATACCAATTACAGCCTTGCAAAAATGCACCCCAACACTGATGCTCTCACTATTGGCAGACGTAAATGTTTCTGCTCCCCAAATTAAGGTCAAATTTAGTTTATGGAGTTGCAAGATAAAAACAGGTTTGCATGTATCTATGTTCTTTACTTGCTAACCCAGTGCTAAGACCTTAGCAATAAGTGGACAGCAGCTCACAGATGGAAAAATGGAAACATAAATAAAGTGGTCTTCCAGGAGCCACTTTAGAATTGGAGTTTGTATAGTACCAAGAAAACGAACTCTTTCTGTTTTTCTGAATTCTTTGTACTTTGTTTTCAGGGCTGCTTGTCCATTAACTAAAGCCACCCGCAACATATATTTCTTTATATTAAGTATTTACCTTGTCCCTACTAGTTCAGAAGTTAATAAGAGCAGAAATCGCCTGCCTAACAATCACAAATAGACAAAACAACAACAACAAAAAGAAACAAACAAAAAGTTAGCTTTCGTACCGCTGATGCGGACAAAGCCAGGACTTCCAAAGCACACACAATAGTGGAAATATCTTGCCCATATCTGCTTTGCTGCCACACGGTTATTTAGATAACAAATAACATTCCAGGATAAGGAGCTTCTGATTCAATTTCAATCTCATGGACCAAGTAAATATAAAGTGACTGTGAACCCATCAGACATAAATCTCTGCTATCTCAATTTCATCACCGTCTTGCAGTGGGAAAAAAAAGGTAAGTGGTAGACTTTTCCTCCCACCTTGTTTAGTACACAATTACATGGTTTAAAGAAGATAAGATTTCCCAATGGCTAGAATGGAAACATTATTCCAATCATTCCCTAAGAACCTAAAGCACCCCCTGCTCCCCCAAACGAAGACAACGAAATAGAGCTAGAAGGAATGAAAAATGTTAATTGTTTTTTTTTTTTTAAATTTTTTCCTTGTTTCAGAGCCTTTATTTGTGTATTTACTCATTTCCATGGCTGGCTCAGCCTGCACCGAGGGCAGGGCTGGCGCAGCATGTGGTGCCGGGGATCGAACCGCGGTCCCTCAAGCCACCCAAGCTTTCCCAAGCAGGCGCTTTAGACCACTGAGCCATCCCGCTGGGCCCAAAAATGTTGTTTTATGTTCTTTAATTTTGGGCTTAATGACACAGGCTGCATGCCACCGAGTAAAATACTCATTTGGAGAAAAAGACTATTGTGTGACATATTTCCAATTAAAGACAATTTAAACTAATTCTAAGAAAACTCTCACATGCTGCACATGCCATCAAAGAAAGCAATCCGCTTAGGCACCAAGTGAACATGTATGAGGGAGGTGAGTGAGTTACACCTGCTCTGGGGGGCTTGGTGTCGCTTCTGCCCGCCCCTGCAGATTTACAAGATGGCTGCAGCATAGGTATGGATGAGCAGATGCAGCTATGAAGTCTCTGGGGTTCTGAGAAATCTGGCAGGAAAGCACTCAGCCTCTGTAGCAGAAGTACCCATGGGTGTGAGTTGTCCCCAGACTGTGGCTTTGTCACGTCACCTCTACCTTCCCATCTTCCTGACACCAGCACCTGCTCATCTCCTTGGCCCCAAGAAAGTAGCGCTGATGCTCCAGCGGTTGCCACAAGCCAATTTTCTGCCACCTTTGTGTCCACTCTCCCTTTCCTGCCCTGACGTCATCTGCTTCCTCAGCCTCCCTTCAGCTCACCTTGTTCTTCTGAGATGCTACCCCAGGGCAGCAGCGTGTGGAGGGGCGGTGGTCCTGCGCCTTTTACCCAGGTGCCTTGATCCCATCTTCACAGACTGTGGAAAGTTCCTTGAGAGTGGGCCGTCTATTCTACTTCTTCACTTTGCTTCATTCTTCACCAGACATGGAAAGAATATGAACAACGGAGTCTGCAAGAGAGCAGCTACTCCCATAGAACAGAACCACTCGTGTGTTCCAGCTCCAGCTCTCTACATGACAGGCAGGTCAGTATCTGCTGTCCAGCGAGTCCCACGGCCTCTTTGCTTGGCTTTCCATGTGTTGGAAAAGTCCAACAACTTTCAATTTTGAAGGCCCTTACCTTCACAAGAAGCCTTTGCTGCTGGAGATTTTAGTCTGTTAGAAGAGAGAGAACTATTTCTTTGAACTAATCTTAGCTGACATTCGAATCATTCAATCAATGCATCAATCAATCAATCAATCAGCACTAATCCTAACTGGCCTTAGTTGTGTGTGACTATGCTGAGTACGCATAAGGGCAGACTTGAAGCTTACCTATCTTCATATTGCAAAAAAATAAACTAGAAAGTAATATACAGCACACATCCTCATATATTCCACATTGTTTACTCATGCCTGGCAAATGTTATTTGTTATCTTTACACTACCTCAGATTCAGGGCTTGCTAATATGTTCATTTTTACTGATGTGAAAACTGAGATTTTTTTTTTCTGAATACATACATAATTATTATGTTTTAATATCTGTAACACAATACACATATGTATCATTATATGCACCATCATGTATGCATACACACAGGGGCTTACTGTCCCATGTGGCCTGTGTCATGTAGGATGCCTTTCGTGTGTCTGCATGTGAGCACTCACACACCCCACACACCACAGTGACACAAGTGAGGCTGCCGGGTTTGGACATCTTTGGAGCGGAGAAGCACAAGCCTGCTGCGATTTTCCTTATCCTCACCTGCGCCCTCCCCAGAGCTCAGTATGAAAACCACTTTTTCAGCTCTCATCTCTTATTTTGCATACGGAGAAGCTAAGGTTTCAAGTGACACCAAAATGATGCTGAGACAAAAATAGAACTTCCTCATTTTAGATGACAAAACTGAAGATCAGAGAAAGCAGTTATTGAAAATACCACGAGCAGGCCCACCAGGATGGCTCAGTGGTCTAAAGCGCCTGCTTAGGAAAACTTGTGCAGCTGCAGGGACCGCGGTTCCATTCCCGGCACCACATGCTGCGCCAGCCCTGCCCTCAGGGCAGGCTGAGCCGGCCATAAAAATAAACAACCAAACAAAAGGTAAAGCCGGGCGTGGTGGTGCAGGACTGTAATCCCAGCACTCGGGAGGCTGAGGCAGGAGGATCGGTGCAAGTTCGAGACCAGCCTGGGCTACAAAAGGGAGCTCAAGGCCAGCCTGAACTGCATAGCGAGACCCTGTCTCAAAAAGACAAAAAAAAAAAAAAAAAAAAAAAAAAAAAAAAAAAAAAAAAAAAAAAAAAAAAAAAAAAAAAAAAAAAAAAAAAAAAAAAAAGAAAAAGAAAATACCATGAGCAACAAGTAGCCCAACAGTCCTGAAACTGCCAAGATTTGCCTGGCCCTTTCGCGGTCTCTTTGCATGTGGCCCCTGACCACTTTTATCTGTGCAAGACCACATCTTCTGGCCACACAGTTTGTCAGCTCTCAGACTGACAGCCCGATCTGACGCTCCTGCTTTCTGAGTTTGTTAGTCTGCTCTTGCCCATAACGTCTTTCTCTCCCTCACCAGTGCCACGCTCTTCCTCTGCCTCCCAGGATCCGTCCTGTGGCATTCCCCCAAGGCCCCTCAGAGCGCACACTAGGACTCCATCCCCTTCCCCACCATCAGCGCTGGCTTCCTGGTTGTGCAGCCCGAGGTTCACCGGCTCAGTTTAGCCCACTGTCCCACTGTGAAATTCTTCATGATTTTTTTGAGGACCTCATTATGCAGTTCAAGATTAACTATCATGAGTTGCGCTGCTATAAACTCATGCAACATATTTGAGTATTTTGATGCCTTCATGCCCTTGTTCTGGACTTCTTCCTCTGACCCCTTTCTGTTCTCTAAAAGTTCCCTTTGTTTTCTACTAGCTCTGCTTTTCTTCTTTCTTTCTTTCTTTCTTTCTTTCTTTCTTTCTTTCTTTCTTTCTTTCTTTCCTTTCTCTCTTTCTTTCTCTCCTTCCTTCCTTCCTCCCTTCCTTTCTTTTCCTTTCCTTTCCTTTCTCTTCCCTCTCCTTCTCTTCTCCTTCCTCCCTTCCTTCCTGTGTTAGGCTTCCTCCTATTTCTGACTCATTTTACTTAGCCTTATGGTTACCAGTCCCATCCGTTCTCTTGTGAGAGCTTCCTTCCCCAGTGAAAGTCCTGACGATTATAGCTAAGTAAAAGCAAACTGACTTACATGAGGACAATTCTTCTAAATAAGACCTTGTGCTCCATAATTTAATATAGATATCTAGATTTTTTTTTTTTTTTTTTTTTTTTTTGTGATAGAAGCATCACATTTCAATGAGCAAAAGGGAATGAGAAACAAGGTAGTATTTAAGTCAGGAGCAGATCAGAAGGCAAAGCTGCGGTCCCCATGCTGTGATTGTCTTTGCATTATTGATAATTTCAGGAATGATGAGACTCACAAGCAGGAGGGGCTCAGGTCTGCATCCTGGGGAAGACCCTGGGGTTCAACCTGCTGGAGAAGACAGCACTTAGTGAGCTTTAAAGATCACATCAGTTGAACACCTCTGTCCTGCCTGATGAATGAATACTGCAGAGAAGCTCCACCTTCCGAGTTATCCCCGTCCTCTAAGCCCTCACCCCAGAAGTTCCCATCCAAGACCTCATACAAGGTGCTGAGAACAGAGAGAAAAGGGAAACAGACTCTTCCTGGAAGCCTAACAGCTCAGATTCTGAGGACCAACTGTGGGGTAAGAAATTTTGTTTGGCAGCAACGGGTTGAGAAATCGTGGGCGAGTTACATATCCACGCTATGTGTAGTGCTCTGCAGCTATAGGATGGAATAATTAACATTCCTAGTATGAATAAGTAATCATTTATGGGGCTTGATTTGAATTAGTACAAAAGAGAACTTGAAATAAAATACCAGCAATATTCTCAGCCACCTATACCTTAGTGAGGAAGTTACAAAGGACAATTTATGTATAAGCCAAACTGAAGTTAGCAGCAGGCATTATAGACCTCACGAATATACTACAAAATGAATAATCCTTTTTTGTCCTTCGTGTATCTGGTTGATACAGGGTCTTACTACACAGCTCAGTCACATGGCAATCTTCTTGCTTTCAGCCTGTCCAGGGCTGGGATTACAGACATGAGCCACTATGCCTGGGCTCTGTGGCTGCCTCAGCCTGCCCTAGGGGTGAGGCTGGCATGGCATGTGTAGATGGGGATTGAACCATAGTCTTCCACTTGGCTAAGCTTGCCTAAGCAGGCACTTTAGTCCACGGAACTCTCCCTAGTTCCAAAATAAGTAATCTTAACAGCTTTGATTTCAGGAAGCTTTCGAATCACAAGTGACAATAAGCTGGACAGACCTTGCCTATCCATCTCTCTGGGAAATCCTGGCCCGGGAGGAAAAGATGGTGAGGAATTGGGGTTGAGAAGAGGAGCCTCTAGCCCTAGTTATAGGTAAATACGAAAGTAAGCACAGGCGTTTACCCTTCTGTCACGTGTGGGGGGCAGTGGGAGAGGATTCCTCATTGTCTCTGTCGCTTTCTATTTCAGTAAGTGCCAACAGATGCCAAAGAGCTAAGCCAGAAAAGGGAAAGAACTTCATTAATGTGTTTTTCCACTGGGCTTCCAATCTGCACTAGCATGTGTAGAACACCAGCGTGACAGTTGGGCTATAGAAGCAGCCTGGATAGCCACACTGCCTTGGCAAGAAGTCATCCTGGGTGGGCAGGTGACCTCCGCAGGATGAGAAATGCAGACAGCAGTCCATCACCTGTTTGTGAAAACGCTCCCGTTGTTTATGAGTTAATCAGACTTGTTCAGAGTGAAAATGCTGAGAGTCGTCCCAGGCTAGTTTTTCTTTCTCTCCCTTCACTCCCTTTCAAGACAGACAGCTTTCTAATGAAATTCACTTTCTAGATAAGACCCTTCCTGCAGGGGTAAGATAGCAGACATCAAGGCTTGGAGATGATGTAAGTTATGACCAGATCAAAACCATTGCTCTGTGTCCTGTCCAACAGAGATACGACATTTGTATTAATATTTGGCTAAGTTTCTCAATTAGAGGCTGATGAACTAAAGCTTGTCTTCACAGGGAGGTGATGTAATCTTCTTCCTTGCATGACATTTGCATTGTTAATCTTCTAGAAGGCAGGAATGACACATTCTTGCCATGCAATACCTGAAAATGGGGCTACCATGAGAGGGAGATGTTTGCTCTAATAGAGTCTGAGAGAAGTCTATGATGCATATAAATGTTAAAGCAGACTGGGTGGGAGCCTGGCAGATAACCAGGCCCTGTGGGATGTAAGGGGCTGCGGAAGGCATGCAGGTTCTTTCGAATTCCTAAAGTTCTTTACACCAGGGGCTGGCTACAGTGTGGTAAAAACAATGTTGGGAGTCCCGGACTCGACCATTGGTGCCTTATAAGTGCTGAGTTGTGCTTTCTCTACAGAATTTCATTGTCCCTTAAGCCAAGGTATGCAGATGCATTTCATTTTACATCAACCTAAAATAGAGCCTTTGCATTGGTTGGCACGTTTAAAGCTCCAAGATTTTCGTGTTAGCTACCTCATTGCCATTTTCACCATACTTTGTGGGTGAAAATTCCAAACAGAGTGACATTATTTGGGAAAATTTTCCACAAGTTGCTTTAACTAAAAAGGAATGCATTTTGTATTAACTCTGAAAAAGCATCTCTTTTAGCTTGCCTTAATTAAATATTTCTTTAATTGGAGCCCTAAGAAAATAATATTTACACTATGGGGCTTGCAAACATTCTCCAGATTTTCTTGTTAACATGGACACATATTACATCACTGCTTTTGCAGCCCCAGAAGGTACTTTTCCTTTGAGTTCTCTCCCCAGAAGTGACGTGTCAATCCAGCAGTTTGAGCAGACGTCTCACCTGCTCCTACAACCTTTAACCACCAACCGATTTTATTAGAGAGGTTTAAAATATCCCTCAGGGCTAGCACAGTGGGAAGCAGGTCATGAGAAACCTGGGCGTACCAAACCCTGTTCTCTTCCTGTGGCAAGCAGAGGTCCTCCGAACACACAGGAGAACAGGACCTTTCCGTGAGTCTCTACCACGTTTGTGGCACCTTCTTCCTTTATCTGAGGGAAAAACTTTCTGCCTTTTCTAGAAAGTAATTTTTAAAAGGAATTTCCAGGGCCCTACATCTAGTTAACTGTAGGTTTTCCAATGCCATCCTATGTTGGAGCAGAAGCACCTGCCCTGTCCCTGGTTCGCCCACAGGGGACACACACATGGGAGCTCTCGGTTGAACCACCTAATGTTACTCCAGGAACCATTTGATAGCCTGCTTGTTTACCTCACAACTATCTCGAGCATTACCTGAACAGGTGTCATTTCACCCGCCTGATTCTCATATGGAATATATCTGATTAAACTGTCATTTTCATATTTCCTATTATCTTACAAAATTAATTAAAATATGCAAATTTCATTCATTTTGCATTTAAATAATTGGACCAGTAGGTGGTTTAGGTAGAATCTCTACAGTTGAGTCATGGGGAGATAGTCCCAAAACAATACAACATAAATGACAGAAAGCTGGCTATTTGTTTAGAGTACATAAGGATATAAAATAAGCTGCCACCACTTGGGTTGGACGAAGACTGAAAGTCAGGCAAGTGCGCAAGAATGCTTTTGTGTAATGACAAGCGGGGAGACTGGAGCTCCAGCTATGTTCTGGTTGGCCTCTGTTGGCTTGTGAGCCTATAAGTAGCCAATAGGAGTCAGGGAATCTCCTGTGGTTGGCTGAGGACCATATGTGAGCCTATAAGTAGCCAATAGGAATCAGGGCATCTCCTGTCGTTGGCTGAGGAACATATGTGAGCCTATAAGCAGCCAATAGGAATCAGGGCACCTCCTGTGGTTGGCTGAGGAACATATGTGAACTTCTTTGTTTGATCTTGCAGTGGTGCAGAGGGACAGATGAGGGAGAAACAAAAGGACCGGCAGCTACTGACCAAGCAGTGATGATTTTAGACCCTTTGATAGAAGAGGCTGGGTGGAGCTTCCTTTGTTTCTCATGCGAATCAGAGATTACTGTTATAGATACCATGACCATTGTCCGTCTGTCTATTCATCTCAGTCCACACGGAATCTGGCACAACAGCAAAGCATATGGACTGCACTGCCCACTGAGAAAGCCACTGCCCTTACATGGCTCTCGAGTACTTGAAATGGAGTTAATCTAAAATGAGGTATGCTACAGGGGTATAATGTGCATTGATTTTCAAAGCCTCCATATAAAAATGGGAAATTGGTAGTGTTTTTAATATTGAGTATATAGGGGCTGGGGAGATAGATCCATAGACTAAGCACTTGCCTGGCAAGCGCAAGGGCCTGAGTTCAATCCTTAGTTCATTAAAAAAAAAAAAAAGTGAGTATGTATTAGAATGAATACGGAACATGTGAAATTAAATAAAATATATTGCTAAATTAGTTTCTCCTCTTTTTTTCTTATGCGGCCAGGATAATTTAAAGGTGTTTATGTGGGCCACACTTAAGTATTGCATCACATACCTCTTAGACTACACAGAATAGAAGGATTGGTATTTTTCACTTTGCGAGGTAGGGGTGGCAGCTTCCCTCACCCCAGCCCACCCCGGGAAGCCCTGTACAATGGTTTCATGCACACTTTTTCTTCATCAGGGCAAAGCATTTCATGGTGAGAAGATAACATTCAGGTCTCAGGAACCAAGCCGAAAAGACTCACCTGTTCAAAATATGGCTACTTAGCTATGGCAAACCTGCATTTGAATTAACATGTCCTTAAGTAGAATTCGATTTTGTTTAGAAAAACCTCTTGAAGTGCCTTTGAATTACATAAATAAACAGTAGATGACAAGGGTTACATGGAGGAATCGCTTATCCAATATTAGAAAACTTTTTTGGATTAATGAAATTGAGTGAAATTTCCCTCTCTTTTTTTTTCTGTTAAAAAAAAAAAAGAACTAGGAGCCACCAACAGAAAGAAAAGGCTGAAATTCAAGGAAAAGAAAATCGAATGTAGTTTCTACAGCTCTGAGGAAGAGGATAAAAGAAGGCAGCCGACAGATAGGGGGAGAAGGAAGCTGGCTCCTGAAGGCGCCCTCTGTGGGACAAGGCCGGGCGTAGCTGGTCTCCAAGCTAAGCCTTTCCTGACTCCTAACATCTTTCTCCCCTTGCAGGTCCTCAAATCTGCAGCACAGTCAGGCCCTGAGGTTGGGACTGACACTTCCTTGGGGAATGAAAGGGAAAACTACATCCACATTTTAAGGGATTGCAGTGCATTCATCAAATCTTTCACTTTTACCCCACTCCTTTGTTGTGCTGTTTGCTTCAAAACAAGCTTTTAAAAGAGAACATGCAACTTAACACTTTTAAACTACCCATTATTGTCTGCCATGAATCTTTTTCTGTTGGCTCAAGAATGCCAAACTATAGCCCAGTCTCAAAAGGTTGATATTCTTGAAAGGGTAGCTCTAAGATTAAAAATAGCACCGTAGTTTATCTTCAGCGGCTGGGGTATTGGCTTACTATCCTCACAGAAACAGCTTTAATTACAGAGCAAAGAATAAACTGGACTTGATTGCTACTTGGAAAGACTGACATTTCAGTCTCTCCCACAAAACGCCTATTGATGTGGGTGCAGGAGGAGAGTCAGAACACAAAGGAGCTCTGTGTCACCAGTCCTTGGGGAAGCAGCCTTTGTCTTCCCAGCCTAACAGTTTGGATATGGAAGTCACCCAGAGATAAAGCATTTCAAACTCAACGTTGTCATTTTTGAAATCTTTCTTTTTTGTGGCTGTACTTTAGAAAACATTCCTAGTAAGACAATTGCTGTTTTCAAACTGCCGGAGGAAAAAGGAAAACAAAGATGCTAGTTAACAAAACTGGCCACATCCCATGTTCATAGCTAGAAAAGATATCATTTACAGTAATTACAGCCGCATTCTCAACACACCCTGAAAGATGATGAAGATTTAGTATTCAAATGTGAAAGAAAAGCTCCTATTCAAAGTAATTAGTATCACATAGCCCCTCTTTGAATATTGCTTGAGGTTAACTAACATGCATCGTGTGCACTGGTATATATGAGTATCAGAGCCATGAGAGATGGGCAAAGAAAAGGAGAGAGAGAGAGAGAGAGAGAGAGAGAGAGAGAGAGAAAGGGAGAGACAGAGAGAGAGAGAGAGAGAGAGAGAGAAAGGAAGAGAGAGAGAGAGAGTATTCATATTCAGGGTTAAAGATGTCATTTCCCTCCAATGAGAGGAACTTCATAACATACTAACATCCGTTGGATAAAGTAAGCATCTGCTATTAGCTAAAGAAGATTGACAGGAAAGCATAAGGTGTAAACAGAGGGAAAGCCATCTGAAAACTAGTATTAAGTACACAGGTACAGAAGACCAGGTAAAAGAGGCACAGTCCAAATAGAGATCTGCAAGGAGAAATACACTTGGCTAAAAATATTCTCACAGTTTTGACTACCAGTGTTAACCTCTCAGATGTTGATTTGAGCTCTTACTTTGCTCTGGGTTGTCACATTAAGTCCTAACAAGATAAAGTGATAAAGGAGAAAGACACAGAGAAAGAGACCTCTGTCAGCTCTAGAGAACACAAAAGCAAGAGCATTTTTATAGATACCATTTTCCAAAATGATTGCAAAATTGAAACCAAACACGATCTCTAAGAAAACACAAAGGAAATGTGAAAGTCTCTAAAGTCAACGCAGCTCTTCGGCGTTCCCCTGGAGAGTGAGGTTGAGAGGAATACAGACGCGCTCTGTACAGCAAGAATCCGCTCCCTGCCAACTTGAGCCAGCTTTTGGCAACACCAAATCCTCATCCTTCTCAAGCGTGCAGAAGAAATACCTAAAATAACTCAGGGAAAATGGCAAAGCAAAATTTCAGATTTCAAAACATTTCAGCATGTAGCAATCGAACAGAGAAGTTTCAAAATCATTATTGGCTAGCAGAATTTCCCTCTCTCCCCAGTCTGTGCAGGACCCTAGGGTACAGCACTATCCAAAGAAAAAAGGTACTCCTGCTTTTAGAGGCTGTATTAACAATTGCTTCCTCTGAACTTGAGGTACAAAGGATTATCTACTTTCCTAGACTGATAAGACACAGTTCTGAAGAGACATAGAACCATTTTACAACCAGTAAGCCAATAGGGGCATTTGTAAACTATCTGATGATAAGACCATCCCAATAATCTGTGGATTTCCTTTTGAGCTAAATGTGTTTCTTGTGTGCAGCATATTGTTGGATTCTGTTTCTTGGTCCACTCTGCTAGTTTATTTCTTTTGATTGATGAATTGAGGCCATTTTACATTGATGGTTAGATTTGATATGTTTTGGGTTATCTTTGTTATGTTGTTTTCTTGTTGTAGGTCCCATCATCTTTCACTCTTTTTAATTACTTGTTCTGTTTGTTGATTCCTTTCTATTGTTCATGAAACTGTGATCACTTCTGTCTCTACCTCTCTTTTTTTTTTTTTTTCTTTTAGAACCGGGGATCGAACTCAGGACTTTGCACTTGCCAGGCAGGCACTTGCACTCCTGAGCTATCTCCTTGGCTCCTCTTCTATCTCTTTCTAGAGTATCTGTCAGTACTCTTTGTAGGGCTGATTTGGTGGGCATGATGCTGCAGGCAGCTGAGTTAGAAATACTATATCCAGTCAGACAGGGCTGGACCCCAAAGGAGATGGCCTGGAAACAAGATTACTTTGCAACTTTGGGAGAGACAGACCCCTGCTATGGGCTCCATCTCAAGACAAAATGGTAAACAAATGCAATTACATACCTTCCTAAAATAGGCATCCAGAATTGACATTCTAAATGAGTTTTTCACCTTCAGGATACCTGGAAGCCCCTAAAAGAAAAAGCCCTGGTTCTGTGTTAATGCCTGCATACCATGTCTGAATGTTGTGTGACTCTGTTCCCCATTCAATTCTGGATCTCATCATTTTTACCTGAACGATTGTACTTGTAATCTCATTGGTTGAACATAGTTTTGTCCCACTTCCTACCCCTGTAAATGAAGTCCCATGTTCTCCACATTAGACCCAACTCACCACATGGTTTTACTCTAAAACTATCCCTTAAAGACACAGTTTCTGGGGCAACCTGCTCAGGCTCCCCTTCTGTTCTTCTTGGACAGGAGCTTTCTTCCCTCCAATAAATATATTGTTCTTAACCTCCATTGTTCCTAAAATTTATTCTTTGGTTTTAAAGAACATGAATGCAGACCAGGTATTTTTCAGGTTGGGAGTTTTTTTTTTTTTTTTTTTCTTTTGGTCTTTTTGAGTCAGGGTCTCACTGTGCAGTTGAGGCTGGCCTTGAGCTCACTTTTGTAGCCCAGGTTGGTCTCGAACTCGCACTGATCCTCCTGCCTCAGCCTCCCGAGTGCTGGGATTACAGGCGTGCGCCACCACGCCCGGCTGAGGTTGGGAGTTTTGATCCCCAATATCTTTTGTTTTGTTTTTGTACCAGGGATCAAACTCAGGATCTTGCGCTTGCCAGGCAGGCACTTACACTGCTGAGCTATTTCTCCACCCCCTTAATCCCCTATATCAATGAATTTCTTCAACTGTTTTTTGTCATTGAAGGGTCTTATTTCACTACTGAATTTCATAGACTACATCAGTCTGGTTTGAAAGTTATATTCTTTCAGGACCTGAAATACTTCACCCCAAGCTCTTTTTGATTTGATGGTTTGTGTTGAGAAATCTGCTATGATTTGGATGAGCTTAAATTCCTTAAGCAAATTTAGTAGCGCTAGAATTGCTTCCAAATAGTTTTAAATTTCTGAGACACCATTTTTTGAATATGACTTTCAAACATATTTATTTGATAGCAGGATAACAAAATAGAATAAAAATTGTTGAGACGGGGGTTCACTGCTTTCATGTAAATTGAGAAAATGGTCATCATGAAGTATAATATTGATTATACAATTTTCGTAGATCAACTGACCTCAGAATGTGCGATTCCCATACTTTGCATATAATGACCATCATATTGAATAGATCAGCTTGAGTCTCCATCAGGAGTGGGAAATCCTTGAAGGAAAAACAGAATTTCTATCTAGGAGAGTAGTTTGACTTCTCACTTCCTGAAATAGCTAGCACAAGGGGTCTGAATTCATAAACACTGCAGTGCCATAAGATTACTCAGCTCTGGGTTACAGTGGCTCAGACTCTGCCACATGTATCTTAACTATGCCCCATCTGTTTTATGTGGCATATTGCCAAAGGTGCAATCAAATAAAAACAGAGAGGATCATTAGAAGCCATCAGAGTGATGGTGGAGGTAAAAAAAAAGTCACGAAATCCCAGTAGGTTGCCAGCTGAGAGGGACCCTATTGCTAAATTCCTCTCAAGATAACAACTATCAATGTGACGGTACACATCTGTAACCCTGAGCCCTCTTGAGACTGAGGCAAGAGGATCGCCTGGGAGTTCAAGGCCAGATTGGGCTGCACAGTGAGTTCAAGGCTAGCATGGATTACAAAGCAAGATCCCATGTAAATAAATAAATAAATGAAAAAGTAATAATTATCTTCTTGTAATAACCCTAGAATAAAACCCTGTATAGTTGATTTGTTTATTCCATCAGACATTATATACAAAAGCACAAAATGCTTTTTTCAATTCTTTAAGCAGCCTTCCTCACCTGCGAAGGCACATGTGCTAGAATTAATTAATTTCCTATGATTTAAGTGGCCGGTCTCAGAAGCACACCATAGATGCTTAGATGGGATAACTTATCAGCACAGTTTCCCTTCTATGTAGCATTCGGTAATTTATTTTTTTTTTTATTTTATTTGTTTATTTTCTTATTTCAGAACTCTTGTTTGTTTATTCACTCATTTTCATGGCCAGCTCAGCCCACCCCAAGGGCAGGGCTGGCGAAGCATGTGGTGCTGGGGATCGAACCTCGGTCCCTGAAGCCGCCCAAGCTTTCCCAAGCAGGCGCTTTAGACCACTGAGCCATCCCACCAGGCCCCACATTCGGTAATTTATATCACAACTTTTATGCAATCTATTATATTTGTAAAAATGTAAAAGAATATTGAATTGAGAAAACTTTCCTTCAACTTTGTATAATGATCAGGGAGTTGTCTATTAGATCTTGAATCAGGTGTGAGACTTAGGAACATAGAAATCTCTAATAAGAGAAAGAATATTGGGATCTGACCAGAATATGAAAGCACTTACGGTTTATTGTAAGACACAACCTGGCAAAGCCAACTCAATCTGTACATGTACAGTAGGGCTCAGTCATTTGAATTCATCTCCACATTGTCTTATAGGTATTCACCAAAGTGCAGCAACAGAGAACTTGTTCTTGATAGCAACTGTCGCAACTGTTCTCTAATAGAATGGGACTTTTTCCCTTACGAGAATAGAAAGCTTTTTCCTGAGGTGGGCATTTTAATGGCCAAGGCTTTCTATCATTTTTGCTGGTCTTGATCAAACCACATTATCTCGCTAGGCTTCAACTTCCAAGTCTACAAAGCTACTGTATTAGTTTCTTTCAAGTACCAGGAGTCCTTGGTTGGAAGACAGTACCAACTCCAGTGCAATGTCATCTTACAAACAATGCCAGACATAGCTCAGATATTAAGAAGACACAGATGTTCAATTTCCATTTGCCTTGACTGCGGTCTTTGGCAGGGGGCACATCATATTCTTCTTATGTACTGTAGTTAACTACTAGTTGCTACCTTGAGGACAGAAAGAGAAATCTTTCAAGGATGTCTTTGAAAGAGAGCATCCAACTTTGAAAAGCAGAAGGGCTCTTGGTGCTGATGCTTATTCTTTTTAAGAAGTAGGTATATAAAATCTATTTTATGGTATAGCGAATAGTATGCAAACTAAATGTTCATCTGTTTGCTAAGCCAAAGATGGTTTACTTCTGTGGCATTTAACAACCACTATTAAAATTTAGATTATGCTGTCATTTGGATTATTTATCAATATATTAAGTGCAGGTAAAATCATGTCAAGAATGTGCAAGCTTTCAGTAGAACCTATTTTCTACTTCATTGTATGAGTTTTTGTTGAAATTCTATGGAGCTTCTGAATTATCTTTACCTCCTATAGCACAATTAGCACTTGTTTATGGAACTAGAAAGAATTCTAACCCCATTCTCTCTCTGCAAAGCAATGAATATCAGAGCCAAAAGAAAATTCTTTAAGATCTGAGTGCAGGGGGATAGAGGTTCCAATTTGTATTTGTTATAAGAAAACAAATTTTGTCTAACTCTGAATGGTACATTGATTAGCAAGTAAATAGTTAGATTTCTGGAAGTTAGAAGCAGGATTGCATTTACAAAGTCTGCAATAAAAAGGATGTTGAATTGTAAATTATGTTTGTAAAGATCACTTCTGATCATCTCCATAGTCCTACATACTGAAGGCTTAATATCAAGCGAGTGGAGACTGAGTTTTCTACCTTCATCAAACAGTAATATTGACAAAATTCTCTTGGACTCCTTGTAAATTTTTTTGCTTCTTTGAAAAAGGAATGAAAAAAAAACTGTATTAACAGTACTCTGGAAGAGTAAGTCAGGATCTGATTGTATGGTTTAGTTTTTGATGTAAATTGTGAATTTTCCAACAATTTTAAAAATACACACTTTGAAGTATTGGACTGTTGTCCCTGGTGAAAGTTGTAGGACTATTTAAGACACACAGATATAGAAATAAAATAGGTAGAACAATGAGAAACATTTTCTGATATTTGGTGATATTTGCCTCTCAGAATGCCATGAATTTAAGAGCATGAGTTTGAACTATTGCCACCCTAAGAAACTTGGCAAACACTGGAATTGGGTTCTTTCTGCTATAGCAAATGAATACATGAAGAAAAGCTACCCTCTGAATTGCATATATGTGTTTATGGCTATTTTTATTTATATTATTGTGATTTATGTTTCTCAGAAACTGGTCTGCTCAGGGGCCAGAGAGATAGCTCAGTGGAATAAGTGCTTGCCGAGCTAGCGCAAAGGCCTGAGTTCAATCCCTGGTTCCAACAAAAAATGAAAAAGAAACTGGTCTGCTCTCTTCCTTACTCAAGAGGGAAGTATACACAATGGCATTGATTTCTCATCATTGGTATTCTCTTGAAAAGCTGATTCCTAGCAAAGTTGCTAATGAATTTGTACTGTTTCCATGGGGTAAACCAATAATGTATGATGTTATAGACACTATTCCTGGGTCTTTTCTTGAGAGCAAAATAAGTTAGTGCCTGACTTTCTGAGACCATCCAGAGGAGTGAAGACTGTAAGATTCTACATGTATCTTTATAAACTTTGTATAGAAACTATAGATAGAAACTTGTTTCAAAATAAAATATTACTTTCATAATCCTTTCCATTCCTAGTCCTTAACTCACTGACTCCCAAGAATCTTGGTAATGGCTCCACACACCTAATTTCTGAGCTCTTCTTATCAATGCTTGCTGGATGAGGATGATTACACTAGATCAAATGTTAAAAATGATGAGTTGTTCTGAGCAGAAGGGAACACTGTAATTATCTTTTTAAAACTTTGGTGATACAATATGGCATTGGCAGTTGGCTGTGTCTTGCAACGTAGACACATGCACTACGGCTGCGTAAGTTACTGCTGAAGAAGCTGGGGAAGAGGGCAGGACAAGAATTGCCGTGCTATTATTGTAACTTCTATGCATCTGAAATTACTCCAAAATTTAAAAGGATTTATTATATATTTTTAAATTTTAATTTCCATTAGTATATGTGTCTTAGTTACTCTTCTCTTGTTGCTGGGATAAATACCTGACACTCAAAATTAGGAAAGGAAAGGTTGATTTAGCTCACGTTACTGGAGGTTTCAGTCCATATTTAGCGGGGTCCAAAGCACAGAGGCACAAGACAGAGGGCAACCTTTCATGGTGACAGCTAAGAGAAAGGGAGCCCAGAGAGTAGCAGAAGCTTAAGCAGCTAACTTCTCTTCCTACCTTACATTGAAATGCAAATCACCTGCCCCAGGGGAGGGGCAGCACCCACACCCACGATAATCAATTACAAATCCCAGAAGCCACCCCATGACTGCATGAGGCTTTGGGGTACACCCATATATACCTATACACAAGCCACAACAATATGCTTGCAGTACGTGGTGATTCCATGTGGTCCAACATTTGATTTTCATATTCCAGTGAATCAGTCACCCTTATCTCGTAGATGAAGACATGGCTGTTCTGAGAGGATCAATCATTTGACAGATTTATCTAATCTGTTCTTCACAAATTGCAGAGTTGGAACTTAAATTCAGAAAGCTCAACTCTTTTTATTATATCTCATTGCCTACAAGTGAAGTATCATATGTTCTTCTGTGTTCAATTTTTCCACTACTTTTTGAAAATTTGGAAGGAGTTTTGGGAGAAAAAAAAGAGACGAGTCGATCTTTTAACTTGATATGATAAGCGACATGGTAACTAGATGAAAAACTTAACACCACATGCTAAAGTTAAGTAATCCTCTTGAATGTCAAAGTGAAATCAGATTTGCTTACTGAAGCTGAGAGCAACAGCAGAGTGTAGGCAACTTCTCACTGACTGTAGACCTCACAGATAGAGAAGCTGACGACAGTGAGGTAAGAGGAATCCGCTCGCTTGCTTTGCTTTGCCTGGGAACACCAGAGGCTGATGTTCCAAGTTCCTTGCTACTGACTCCTGTCCAATGGAATAGGCAGAAATCAGATACATCATGCCCAAGCCCAACTTTAGAATCGCATTTTCAGGCTTTTTCTTTCTCTTTCTTTGCCCAGAGTTTGCATAGCTGAAAGGGAACTGCAGCTCTGCCAAAGGATACATTCCTAGCGGAGCACTGGATTCTATTTAAGTGAGGAACCAGATTTTACTGTAAGGTGCCTTTGCAAAAGGGGGGTTAGGTGTTATCATATCAGAGCCCAGACTATCTTAACTGATAAATAACCTAAACTCCATAGCTACTTAGTAGTTTGCTTAGGTTTGCTCAACGAGTAAACTATTTGCTACTTCTGCTGGTATCAACCAGATGTAGAGTTTCTAATCTATTGTCCCTACCCAAGAATATTCCTATGGAATTTAAGGGTTGTATGGCCGTGCAGTGACTTTGTGTCTGTTTTCTGTTTTGGTAAGAAACATATGTTCTGTTTTCTTCATGTGACAAACCTTTTCTGAAAAGGAAAGACCATGCTACCCTCCATATAATTTATCACGAAAAATAATTTTTAAAAATTAGGGGATTTCCAGAATGGCAGACCAAATAACTTGGTAAATCATCCCCCCTCCAAAAAAAGCAATGATACAACTGAGAAAGATGACTAAAAACAACCATTCTGGTTCTTTAGACATCAGCAAATGGTCATACCTTTATCCAAGGAAAGCTGCCATACCTTGGCTGAGAATAGCGTATGTCTGTGACATCAGAGCTCGGGCTGCTCCCTCGAGAATCCACCACTACCTGCACCCCAGAACCATGCCAGTTGCACCTTGATGGGGAGATCTGGAAAGTGCATCAGAATTATTGCCATAGAAGGCTAACAATACTCAGAAAAATATGTGGTAAATCCTAAAATCCAGAAACAGCCCAGAGGCCTATCAATAGGTGAACAGCTAAATACATAGTAGTCCATGCATACAATGGAATATCAGCAAAAGAAAGCAATGCTCTTCGGACACATGAGACAACACCACTGGGCTTCGCGATGTCTTGAGGAAAGCTAAGCTCTACAGGAAAAGCATGCCTGCTTTATGATTATACACACACAAACACATGCACACACACACACACACACTTCTATGAAATATGAACTAGAGACAGAAAACTGTTCAACGGGCAGGAGGGTGGTGAAGCGTAAGGGAGGGTTTACCAAAAGTGTGAGACTATTAGGGGGTAGTAGATACATTTACCCTCTCCTGCTAAGGACGGCTTCACAAACATAAGCATTTGCAAATTTAAGGTGTTAGGCATTTGAAACATTGATAATTTATTGTGGGTTCCTTTGTCTCAGTCAAGGTGTTTTGAAAGCTATGGACCCCTGAAACTGTTGAGTTAAATTGAACTCCCCGCTCCAGCTCTTTCATGTGTAGCCTGGATTTCCATTTACTTTTTTTTTTTGTGTGTGGAGGGGGTCTTTTTGAGACAGGATCTCGCTATGCAGCTCAGGCTGGCCTTGAACTACTTTTCTAGGCCAGTCTGGTCTCGAACTCGCACCAATCCTCCTGCCTTAGCCTCCCAAGTGCTGTGATTACAGGTGTGCGCCACGACGCCCGTCTCCGTTTACTCTTGGAGCAAACTGTAAGCCCTACGTGGAGCATGAAAGTGAGAAGCAGTGTGGGTTCTGCCAAAGCAGAACTTAGTAAACAGTGGCTCCACGATTATAGACACAGGAAGAAAATTGTTACAGTGGTGACTCAGTCACTAGCTTGGTGTGCTCTCCTTGAGGAAGCTCAGACGGAGAAACAGGTCTCTCTGAGCATGACAGGCAGCAAGAAAAGAAATGGAGCCAGGCTTTCTTCCTGTGAGATACTGACAACCAGAAAGTAATGCTCACTGTATAACTTCATTGTTCATTTAGGACACTTCTGTTTAGAAAAAGTGCACAAAATCCATACTAAAAACACCAATTCAACCTTACTCACTTCTGAAAAATGCAAGAAGAGGCAAACCTGAATCTTAAGAAGTTGTCTGCTAGTCAAACGTTCCTTCACCTTTTCCTTTTGATTGCTCCATTATAGCTGAAGTTTTTGCCAACAGTTTGTGAATCATTGACAGCTGTGTTTGATAGACTGGAGTTAGAAGCATTTTGTCTTTCCTAACAAAATCAAAGCCAGATCTCGGAAGGGAAGCATGATTGACACCACTGGGCAGAAGGACGTTTGCTCATCTGGGACATTTTTACATTCTAGCAGTGGTTTTCCCCTTAGCCTGGGACACTGAGTTGCAAACTATGGGAGAGCAGGGACCACTCTGCCTCTCTGATGGAAAAGCAGCAGAGACCGGAAGAGGCTCCATTCTCACCCAGGTTAGACACTAGTGGTGGTCTCGTGTCCTCCACGCACAATGCGGACAGTAGAGTGCGGACAGTAGAGGCCCGGATGCCAGAGGAAACTGACCTTACATCCTGAGTCCTCTAATTCTGGACAGTTCAGTCTTATGATTTCCTCATTTGTAGCATGGAGCTTTCCGACACAGGTATAAAGTTGAGAAATTGTATATATCAAGTTCATCTTGGAGCGCCGGCTTCATACGAGTGCTCTGTGGATGTTTCATACACGGTGAAGGTTATCGTTTATAATGTTGAGATTAAACACAGCTACGAAGAGCCGCGCTTCCAGAAGAGGCGGAGGAGTACACTCACCGTGCTTGGCACCGCTTCCGAGTCGTGCAGGGATGCTGCTGCCTGTCCCTCAGCGTCCAGCTGTTTCCTTCTGTCGTATCCAGTACAGCATAAGAAAATTTCTCTGCAGGTTTTCACAGAGGCAGCCAGAATGTAGGTCGAGGAACTTTTCTTGAGTTGGATGAGAAAAATTTAAATAACTTAATGTCAGTAGAGCTCAACGCCAAGATCAATTTAACATTTGTTAATATCATCTTTCTTTCTTTCTTTCGTTCTTTCTTTCTTTCTTTCTTTCTATCTTCCTTTCTTCCTTTCTTTCTTCCTTCCTTCCTTCCTTCCTTTCTTTTTTTCTTTCTGTGTGTCTATCCGCCTGTCCTTCTTCCTTCCTTCCTTTCTTTCTCTCTCTTTCCTTCCTTCCTCCCTCCCTTCCTTCCTTCCTTCCTTCCTTCCCTCCTTCCTTCCTTCCATATGTGTGTGCGCGCACGCACATGTGTGTGTGTGTGTGTGTGTGTGTTTGTGTGTTTAGAAGGATATACTGCTCTCTCCAACAGAGAACAGAATTTCGTTGATTTTGAAACTGTGATGAACTCGACTGATTTCTTTTTCTTCCTAGAACAATATACTTTGAGTTTCATGATCATTTATAAATATTTTTATGGTCATCACACCATGTTATGGATATTAGCTGTAGCTAATATATGTTGTGTTAGATTTTAATTTGCCAAGGAGAAAGCATATTTTCCTCCTTTGTGTTTCTCTGGTATGTAGCTGAGCGTTCACACTGAGCTGAAACCTTCTGCCTGTCTGTGCCTGTGAATAGTGGCAGTCTGTCTTACCTGGGAAGGTCTGAAATTGGACCAGTTAGGAAGTCTGAACTTGCACCAAAGAGCAGCCTTAATTTGAACACATCCAAAAGATTCTACCCTGTTATCCTCAGATCTCTCTGTCAAAAGTCTTCAGCTAGTCTCAGTGTATTGTCCCATCCTCAGTCCTCGATGATCCTACCTTGTCAGGGACTAAAGCTCCAACTGGCCCCAAATGACTGTGCCCTCTCTGCTGCTCTCTATAAGGCCTGCCCCTGGGCACCCCTTGAGTGACGTGATGTGGGTTCCTCCTGTTATACTCAACACCTGTGCAGGGCAGATCCAAACAAGCCTAGTTCCTAGAGATGTATAAATCTATTCGTGACACTTAGGGGATGTAGGCTTCAGAACGTTCTGTAATGGTGCATGCCTGTAATCCCAGCACTTGGGAGGCTGAGGCAGGAGGATCAGTATGAGTTCGAGACCAGCCTGGGCTACAAAAGTGAGCTCAAGTCCAGTCTGAACTGCATACTGAAACCCTGTCTCAAAAAGACAATAAAAGAAGAAAGAAAGAAAGTCCTGTAACTCTACCTGTGTTCTTACCTGAATAGTAGGTACAGAAGGAACAGGTTAAAACTATTTTTAGAAAAGATCTGGTAGCCCTTAAGAGTTGTAGAGAATGGAAGCAGAGATCAGTAGAGAATGATGATAACAGTGACCCAGCTTTGCCTGGCGGTGTCAGCTGGCAGAGACCTGCAGAGGTAGTGGACGCTGTTGGAAACACTCCCAGGAGCTGCCAAGGAGCCTCTAAGCCTGGCCACTGAGGAGCCTAAGAGGCTGCCAGTAGCCCTAAACAGGGGTGAGAGATACTGACAACCAAGGCCCCGAGTTCTAATGAAGCTGTACTTTGCCAATTCACAAATTTCATCTGACTTGAGCAAAAGAACTACAACTGGTTAAAAAACAAACAGACAAACAAACAAACAAAAACTCTTCATTTTCGGTGATGGAAGATTCCCTTCATAACCTCTGGACTAATTGTATTTTGTTTTCTTCTTTCAGTTGTTAGAATTACTTCATTCAGTGTACCTAGAGCTTTTCCTGTTCATTATCATGTTTGTCTAATTATGTGCTCAGTGTAAAGACACTCTCTCCCTTGTGCCTTTTTCCACCTCTTGCCTGGCATTGTCATAAACCAAATGCATCCACTGTGGGCTTGACTGATGCATGAGGTGTTAGCTCCGCCTGATCTTTCATTCACATTCACTTCTCTCTTCCATGCTCCTGCTTGGGAAGTGGGTGCTGAGCAACACAATTTCAAGACAAGACCTCCATTAACATGACTATAAGTCTTAAGTGTTCCCATAGATGAAGAAGCTGAAAGCTTGCCTGCCTCACTTGCAGCTATGCTGACTAGATCACCCAGTTCCTCTCAGAGAAAGAAACAGAATTTGGCCATGTGCCTTTTAGAAGTACTTTTATTTAGTTCTGCTATAAGCAATAAACTTGGCTTTCCATTTGCACCTGCAGGCTTTCTTCATCCTTAAGCATTCAGTAGATGCCCAAGATCTACTCTTCTGATTTGTAGCCCTAAGGAGAAGGTTGAAGAAGTTTCAGAACCATTGTGATGTGAAGCTAAGGCCATCAATAACTTCTTACCAGTCATCTTATGCTATAAGAAAATTTATCTCTGCTTGTTAGGGCTTTGTAGTATTTTCAACCAAAAACATTTCTAATTGATGCCGTTTCTGGGTGTGTTTTACTTGTTTCTGGCAGTAACGATCTGCCTGTCATTTGTTAGTTTTGTATAGAGAAAAAGTAGTGGCATTTATACTGCCCACTGGGCCTGAAGTTAATTGCTTTATTTTTCACGTGTCTCTGTATATTGGTAATTCCTGGAGAAGTTGATCCACCTGAGTCAGCCAATCTCAACCGGCAGCATCGTTCTTCTGTCTGTTCTCTGTGCCTTGTGGGATGCGCCGCAGTGTTTCCCTCATCTCATGGTAACCCTTGAGATTGCTAAGTGCTGGAAAAGCCTTTCTCATACCTCTGGAGCACTGGGAAATTTGGGAGACCGCTGAGCATCACATAACCATCACCTGTAGACATCCCACCCTGCACTGTCTCTATCCTGCTGTGATGGAAATCAGGCCAAAACCTGAGCTCCATGGGATAAGCGGACCCTTAGGCTTCAGGAATACTCCTCACACTTGTAATGGACACAGCATAATGATTTCAGGCTTTAAGTGTGCCTTTTGGATGCTCGACTCCTGTAAAATTGCAACTTGTCTGCTTCTACCTCCAGTAATCCTCGATGTTGTGCTTCATTTTAATTGTAACAAAAGTGAGACTGTGGACGTGAAAATTCTCACTCTTGGTTGTTCATTGGCTGAAGTTCAGTCTTGAATGTGCTATGCTTCATGCTGTCTACAGAGAGAAGTAAACGGTTGTGTCTATTGCCCTTCTCCTACCAGCTACATTACAAACCTACAAAATGCTGCTCCACTTCTAGTGTGCTCTTGCTGACATCAGCCTCCAAGGGCCTGAGACAGCAGCACGCCTGCCACAGCCTCGGTATCAAGGACGTGCGCACACCTCATCCTCAGATACACAAGGATATGTAATGTCCATGCAGCTGAGAAACATCTCATTTTAAGTACTTTTCTGATGGAGGGCATTTGTTTAATTTCTTCATTTCTTCATCTATACACACACACACACACACACACACACACATAGACACATGCACTCACACTGCTTAAATGCAGGTGTTGCATCAGTTAAAATCATGTCTGTTTTGCTTGTGCTGAGGTTTGCTGAGCAATAATCTCATGTCCACTTGTTTCTCCAATATTTGCTAGTCAGTTCTTTCATTCATAAATCAGGCCAGAGGAACACAGAAGCTCTGAATGACAGAAAAAGAAACAGACAACTTATTTATTTATTTATTTATTTATTTATATTTCATTTTAAAGGCAAATTGGTGTGTTCTTTTGAAGCCAAAATCATGATATCGCACTTGGATAACTTGGAAAGACTTTCTTCCCAGCTTCTACCACTGCCAAGCTCCTTATGGCACATTATTCAAACATTATTCTCCTGGGTAAATCCCAGGAGATTATAACACATTGAAAGTTCAAAAAAACAAACAACCTCCAGCATTTCTGGTCATTGATATGAGTATGATACATATTCTTCAGTAAGAAATATAAGGAAAATAGCATGAATCTTTTTGCTGAATTTATAAAAGCTTCATTTTCTCTGCTATGTAGAACAAGTACTAAACAAGTCCATGAAATATAAATCATGTCAAGGCCATTCAAATATTTCTTTTTTTTTTTTTTTTTGTCTTTTTGAGACAGGGTCTTACTATGCAGTTCAGGCTGGCCTTGAGCTCACTTTTGTAGCCCAGGCTGGTCTCGAACTTGCACCGATCCTCCTGCCTCAGCCTTCCGAGTGTTGAAATATTTTCTTAGTTACCAGTGGTGAGTAAATGTCTGATGTTTAGAGGTGCTACATAGGGCACACTGGTCACAAAGGTGTAGTATTTTTAATTATTATTTTCCCCCTTAATAATGTAAAAGTTGCTTGCCAATTATTCTGTTTCTCTGTTTGAGGTTATTATGTCTTCAATATTTACTTATATTCTTAATGGACTATTATATCGAGTTCTTGGGCTCTTCTATACACTCTTTGTCCACAATACATGAAAAGAAAGAGTCCTGAGGTTTGCTGACAACAAAGCCAATGGACCGCAAAGTTTGTGTTTTGAGAGTCACTCCGACACAGTGGCTCACAAGTCATAAAATGGCTTTCCAAGTCTTTGTTTTAGTTCCTCTATTCTAGTGGTTCTCAACCTTTCTAATGCCATGACCCCGTAATACAGTTCCTCATGTTGTGGTGACCCCAAACTAAAAAATAATTTTGGTGGCTACTTCAAAACTGTAATTTTGCTACAGTTATGATTCAGAATAAAATATGTATTTTCCGATGGCTTTAGGCGACCCCTGTGTTTTGGTCATTCTACCTCCACCGGGGTTGTGACCCACAGGTTGAGAACCGCTGCTCTATTCCTTGCTGTGGAGTTGACTCCACCTTTGGGAAGCTGGTAACTGGTGATGTGGTGAGATGAGCGCTCACCTCATTTCTGCTGCTTGAAGCCTTAGTCTGACACATTCATTTTTTTCCTTAAGTTTTTTTTTTTTTTTTTCATTTATATATTTAGTACAGGGTCTCACTATGCAGCTCGGAGTTGTAGTGATCCTCCTATTTGCAGCACTCCCTGCCCCCATGTTAGATTGCCGCTGTCGGTGGCAGGCTCGGCGCCCCCAGGGATGGGGCTAGAGTGGCACGGGGGACCAGGGATAGAACCCTGGCTCCTGTGCTTGCCAACGCCGGCACTTGATCTGCTGAGCTATCTCGCTGACCCTTCATGGAGTAGTTTTAGCCTTTGGCTCTTCTGAGATAGAGTGATACTGTGTATCTCCAGTCTTCATTCAGCTCATTTCTGATGCCGTGGAGGTGTGCCTTGAATTCTAAGGGAAAGTGCAGGTGTTGGTCGCCATGGTTAATGGGAAGATTTGATATCATCTAAGTGAATTTTGATTTCTTCATTATTTTGCCTAAATCAGAGATGGTTAAAGTAATAGACTTGTAAATGTTCTCCCTGATCTACCTGATTTATATACATGAAATACAAGTGTGAAAATGATGAGGCAAATATATAAAAAGAAAATGCTGAACAGAGGAGATCAGAGGTTTAATCTTGCCTAAAAATCCACAAAACCAGAACATTCCACCTTGCCCTCCCTTTAGCTCATCCTCATCCACTCTGTCTGCTTTACATAGTCTTCTCTTAGCCTGAGCTTGGCCAACGGCTGTCTTTTAAGGTGAGTAGTGAGGAGTCAAATCTTTGGTGCTAATTGTTCACTAAAACCATAATACACTCTGACACATATGTCTGTTCAAAACTACAGGTGCTTACAAACACCTTGCACACACAGAATGCAAGGTCAGTGAAATGGGATTTGAAGGGTGTTTTATGCTGTACCCCCTGTAAGGAAGCAGCTCATGAAGCTCTGCACATTTTACCTCCTTGCTTTTGCCTTCTTTCTGCCGGTTCCAAGAGATCAGAGAAGAAACTGCGTAGTGCCCCAGGATGAGGGAGAAGCGGGTAATGCTCCCGGATCGCTGTCTACACCTTAAGGTCACCACCTCCTGGCTTCCATTTCTTCTCTCGTCCGCTGTACTAGATTAAAACAGTAGAAGTCTGTTTTCCATTATTTTAAGGATTATTTTCTTTTTCTAAATTTCTTAGTCATTTTAATGAGAAAGAAATAGCAATGAAACAGTTTCAAAACAGGTTAGTAGGACAGTTACAGTAATTAATGCATTACATATTATTGTCTTCATATAGTTATTTAGAGGTCAAGATGCAGAGATGACATCTTGTCTAAATACTGTTAGTACAAACCTTTCTTCTCACTGAACTAAGATAAAGTAGCTGCATATCTATCCACTATTTTGTATATATATATATATATATATATATATATATATATATATATATATGGTCCTTTAGTTATATTATTTTTTGCTTTGCACAATACACCAGTAATTTTTGTCCAGGGTGAAAATATAGCTATCCTATAGGCTCCTTAACATTTTGTTTTCAGAAATCTTTGTGTTATTCTCCCTTAAATCCAGCCATAATCTCCTCTGGCAAAAAACCAGGCATCAAATGCTGGTGTTTGGTGCTGTTATGGTTTGTGTCTCGTTGACCCCCCAACGCCTCCTGTAGTCACGGGGTAGACTTCTAGAGTTTGTGATTAACTCATCATCCACTGGGATTCTGGGTGTGAGGACTGCACCTAGCCTAGGGCGGATAGCCGGCATACAGCCTAAGGGAGACGGACTTCCTGGCTGTAGCCTCTGTTGCTATTCCTTTTCCATTTTGCTCTTTGTCTTAGTTACTCCTCTCTCATTGCTGAGACAAACACCCAACACTCAAAATGAGGGAAGGAAAGGTTGATTTAGCTCACAGTTACTGGAGGTTTCAGTCAGTACTCAGCTGGCTCCAAAGCAGACTGGCACATGGCAGAGGGCAACTTTCTATGGCGGCAAACAGAGAGCAAGAGAGTACTGGGAAAGCTAGCAGCTGCTCAAGCAGCTAACTTCTCTTCCTACCTTACATTGAAATGCAAATCACCTGCCCCAGGAGAGGGGCAGCACCCATTTCCACAATAATCGGTTACAAATTCCAGAAGTAGCCCCAAGACGGCATGAGGCTTTGGGGGACACCTATACACAAACCATAACACTCTTGCTTTTGACCACCACCATGAAAGTCTGCCCCCTGCCATATGTTGCTCTGTGTTGGACCCAGCTGAATATGGACTGAAACCTCCAGTAACTGTGAGCTAAATAATCTTTTGTTCCTTCATTCTGGATGTCAGGTATTTGTCCCAGCAGTGAGAGAATAGTACCCGACACGGGGCCTTTCACGGACACTTTAGAATGTCTGCTCTGAACTCATTATCCTACCTCCCATCATAAGAACGTCCAAAGCTGTGCCGTTGTCTGTGCTTGGAGCTCTCTTCCAGCATAGAGCCCAAGTAAAGCACAATCACTCTTGAAATCAGACATTAAGCCATTAACATAAGGCCTCTCTGAAGGCCTTGAGAGGCTGTGACCCACCACTGCCAGGGGAGGCTGTGAGCATGTGGCAGAGAAGCGGTGGAAACAGCAGCTCCAAGGGCTCCATTCAAATGTTAGCCTCTCACAAATTCTTTGAGAGCCCATGTAGCTTCTTAGTATCTTCAAATATTCTAAGACAATTCTTACTCAAAAATAAGAAATAAATGAACTCGTTGGTAATTCACTTATGTTAGTTTAACTCTACAAACATTGGTTAGGTATATTTTATGTGTCAAGCAGCATGGCAAGCGCTAGGAGGACAAGATAAGGAAAACAGGAAGTGCCTTCTCAAGAATGCCACAAATGGAAGAAACAAACATCGTACAAGACCCTAAGTTAACATATAGTGGAGCCCAAAGAATGCAATATGAAGACAGGGATAGTAAGACGGCAGGAGAGGGAGACGAATACTGTTCTTCTGGGTGATGGACCAGGTAGATGTGCACAGACAGGATGACATCTGAGTTGTGCTCTGATGGATAAGTAGATGAAAGCCAGAGGAAAGCATGTTCCAGGAGCAACTAGATGCAAGTAAATGATCGGAGGTCTGTGGGTCTGAGGTACACCAAAGGATACAGTGGGAGAGTTGACTGACTCAGTGACTGTTGGGTGTTTTCCTTGGACAAGACAGTTGACTATAAAACAACACTCACACTTAAACAATCACAGAGCAGTCCCCACACGCTTGCACACGCAACTGCCTTTGTATGAGCTTTAATACCACAGGAGATATTTCTCTTCATCTTTGGCAATTCAAGAAGTAGAGACTAGGGTGGGGAAATGCAAGTGGTAAAGGGGATCTGGCATTAGTTCACAACTAAAAACAGCTGAATCATTGCAGAATTAACTTCTTAAAAGGTATATGCTGCTGAAGCAAGCCCTCACTGCAGAAATAACTGAATAAGCCTCCCCTGAGGAGTACTTCACTTGTTCTGGGTTGATGCATGTTGAAGGGCATGTTATAGTTGTTCTCAGCTCTGTCACTTAGTCAGCTAATAATGATAGCTCCTGGGTCACTGAGTACTGGCCATGGGGACATCACAGTTTGCCTCTGGAAGTCTGCATTTTCCATGTGTGGAAGGTGACTGAACCGTGCGGGTAGCCACTCTGGGCTTGCTGTTAGGAGGTGAGGCCAGGTGGAAGCAGGGCTTTGAGGCCTGCCCAGCTCGAGTGTGTATGCATCTTGCTCTGCATCTCCTCTTCTCTCTCAGCTTCATGACCACCATGAGGTGATCAGCCTTCCTCCGTGCAGGCCCCCCACCATGGTCTCTCTGCATTGGAATCCAACAACCCCTGACAGAGACTTCTGAGATCATGATCACAAGTGCACCTCTACTCTTGTACACTGTGAGTGCCGGGTACTGTCTCAACGATGAGCAAGTGGGTGGGTGACACAGACGTTCTCTGGCCCCTTCTTTTCATTTCTAATTGGTATCTGTGATAACTAACTTCTTAAGTCCTTATAAGATAGATGAATCAAATACTAGCAAATGAAAGGGGGATGGAGATAAGGGGAATAAGTCATTGAAATGTGCTATGTACTTGTACCAATTACCTGTAATGAGTGTAATCATTGCATACAGCAAAATAAAAAAGAGTACTAGCTCAGTGCATTAAAGTACCTGCTTGCGCAGTTGCAGAGACTGGGGTTTGATCCCTGGTGTGCTGTGGTAGCATGCACCTGTAATCCCAGTGCTTGGGAGGCAGAAAACAGGAGGATCCGTGTGAGTCCAACCTGTGTAGTGAGACCCTGTAGGCCATGTGCTAAATATATAAAAAAGAAAAATTGAAAAATAAAAAAGATGAATAGTAAGCCGACTTGGAATGCGTCATTCTGGGGATGTACAGCAGAGCAGCACGTGCGGTATTTAAAACTGAAGGTGCTATGCAGGAGCAGAATGTTTCCTCCTACGTGTAGGCGCCAGGAAGACTTCCTAGGAGAGTTGATAGGTGAGCTGAGATTTGAAGGATGGATAAGGGCTTCTTATGGCCAAGAAGAAGAGAAAGAAATGCCACACATGCAGACATACACGTTTAGGGTGTATTTGAAGCAGAACAGGCTTCAGAAGAACGGGTGTGGCGAGAGCACAGAGGCAAGGAGGAGAAAGAAGGAGAGGCAGTGCGCGGAGGGTAGATCTGCAGCAGCTCAGGTGGCACAGAAATTAACCTTTATTCTATAGAGAATTAACCTCCCTTGGAGGGTTTAGGCAAGTCGTTTATCTGACCAGTTAACTTTGAATTTAATTTAATTTTAATGTTTTAACTCACAAAGCTAGTGTATGGTATGCAACTTCATGTCTTGAAATATGTACACATTATGGGGTGGTTCAACGAAAGCTAACATTGACACCACTTGTCATGCTTGTGATTTTTATGGTGAGAACATGTAAAATCTACTCTTTCAGCAGTTTTCAAGTGTGGGGTGCAATGCTGTTAACAATCCCTACACTTTATGAACAAACGTCACGCAATTTTTCCTCAGAACAGACTGAAATGTTATGTCACTTGGCTGACGTCTCCCAGGTGTCCTCCCCACCTTGTATAACTTCACCAGTCCCTGAGAATAGAGTTAGAGAATCATACTATTTTCAGACATAGAAGACACATTTCCCTTCCAGACATTGTCAGATTTTATCATAGAAGTGTGATTATTTTATCATACAAGTGTGATGTTTTTATCACATTCATAATTTATTTATGTTGGGGCTTTAGGCATTAAAATTTCAAAATGTTTTATAGAATAATTTCTATGAGTTTCATTATCCGGATTTAGGCAATCTCTTGTAAATTAGTTTATTTTCTGTATCATCCAATCCAGGTTCTATTCACATAGTCCTCAGACCCACAGTATGACCTGGATCTTCCGTGGTTTGCAAGTTCTGAGGGATACACATTCTCTTTTTCTCTGAGCGTCCAGGTTAGGTCTCTGCAGAGATATCTACGGTTTAGCAATGAACTAATAGCAGAGGAGCTTGCAAAATTTCACTTTATTTCATGTTTCCATTTGCTTTTCTTTACGCAGTGGTTCTCAGTAACCTTAAATGCTTTCGATTCGAGGTGTTCTGGCGTTAGATTAATTTGTGATAAGAAGAACACGCTTTCCCTTCCCTGAGCCACACTTACTTTTAAATTCCATAAAGTGGCTTTATTCATGTTGCTGCTAATTGCAGAACTCCTGGTCACGTGCCAAGGATAATGACATTCACCACTTTTGATCGGTGCTGTGCTAAAACAGCGCTACTTGCTCAGGCTCTCACTGAGAAGAGAAAAACTTATTAAGCGGATTACACCACATTAGTTGTATGTCAAGTACCAAACTGTGCTGAGATCAGAGGGTGATAGTGTCATGATTCATCTCGTAATTCAGAAATAAAGAAACTCTCAAATGCATCGTGAATCATGACTGCGAAAACTTCTGCTTATTCATGTAAATTTGTCGGCATTTTAGCATCTCATCTGCAACTAGATTAGCTGAATAATTTTATAACTTTCATTTCTACCTGCAAATAAAGGTTACAGATCCAGAGTCACAGATTCTGGAAGGAATCAGGCAGAAACCTTCCAGCAAAGGGGAAGGCAAACAGGGGAACGCATAGGCCGTGTAAGATCCAGAGCCTCTCAGTGTGGTTCAATACTGCATTTCGGCTGGTCTATGCAAAGAAACACTTAATGCCTTAATTTGTTTCGTCTCTTTTTTTTCAATTGTTTGTAGTTTTTCTCTTAATTTCTTATGCAATCCTTTCGATTTTCTTTCCTTTTCCCATTTTACATGCGTATGTCGGGTAATATGAACAACTGGTTGGAAGATAACACTATGCATTACAATAAATACTGTGAAATTCACATTAATTTGTTAAGTGAAATCTTGTATCAATTGTAATTTTTCTGTTTTACTACTATTTTGTACTCTTTATAAAATAAAAACTTTAAAAAAAGGAAGTATTTTCCTCCATATCAAGGGTTGCTTATACCATGTTGGTTGTTCCCTTTGTTGGGCAAATGTTTGAGAGTTTGATGTAATTTCACTGGCCATTTTGCTGCTATTGTTATTGTCATTGTCGTATGTGCTTTTGGAGAACATATTTGTCTGTCATTCCATTACTGGGCCACGAAATCAACATACAAAACTCAAGTGGTTTAATTTGATTCCTGGTTCTATAGGGTTCAGTTCAGGCTGGTTCAGGGGGTAGGGGAGCAAAGATTATGCTTCATGGGGGCTGCAGAGCAGAGGGGAAGAACCAGACACAGACCCCTCATCCACATCTCCACGACCAGCACAGACGCACTCAGCAATGTGCTCTGCTAATCAGACACCAGCCTCCCTCCCATGTGGCAGGTGAGAACTCTACCGCCAACCCACTACAGCCATCTCCCTCCACCACCATTTATGGAAACTTCACGTCCATTTTCCTTCTATTTTCTTTTGTTCTTTTCCCTTCCTTCCTTTCCCTCTTCTTCCTCCCTAGTTCCCCTTACCATGTGAATATTTTTCCCCTATTTTTCAATATGAATTACACACTTTGGTACTATTTATCCTTTCAGTTTCTCACATCAGAAACAGTGTGGTGGGCTGGGGAGATAGCTCAGTAGAATATGCACTTGTCTGGCAAACACAGGGTGATGAGTTCAATCCTCAGTACCAAAAAAAAAAAGAAAGAAACAATGTGGTATTTACACATGTATGTCAGATTTATGTCACTTAGGAGTATGGTCTCAAGGTGCCTCCATTTACCAAGATGAGTCTCAATTTTATATTTCTTTACAACAGATTTGTACTTCACTACATATAAAATAAATCCCACATCATTATCAATTTATCCATTAATGAGCATTTGGGCTATACCCACAAACTGTGCTGCTATAAACATGGGTGCCTATATATCACTGTGGCTTGATTTTTTTAATTCTTTCAAGAAGATACTGAGAAGGTCAAAACCTGAGTCAAACAGAGCTTCTAATTTTACTTATATGAGGAGTCTCCACACTGATTTCCACGCACAGAGGTTGCCCCACCAACAGTGGAGAAGGGTTCCTTTTTCCCCACAGCCACACAGGCATTTGTCATTGGTTGATTTCTGGACAATAGCCATTCTTTTAGCAGTGAGATAGAATCTCAGTGATATTTTAATTTTCATCCTTCAAATGACTAATGATGTTGAGTATGAGCATGACTACCCTTATCTTGCTAAAGATATTAGAGAAAAAGCTTTCAAGTTTTCAGCATGGAATATATTAACTGTGGCTTTGTTATTACTATGAGATACATTTCTTCTATATTTATTTTGTTGACAGCTTTAATTATTTAAAGAATGCCAAAATTTATCAATTTTTTTTCTGCATCTATTGAAACTATTGTATGGCTTTTGTTTTTCATTTACTGATTTATGTCTGTTGAATTTCCCTAGCACTGCTGAGATGAGTCATATTTGATATTGGTTAATATCTCAGTTACTTTTCTCTCACTGCTGGGACAAAATATCTGACATCCAAAATTAAGGAAGGAGAGGTTTATTTCACTCACAGTTAGTAAAGTGTTCAGTCCATATTCAGCTGTTTCCAAGGCAGAGTGATATGTGCCCAAGGGCAGGAATTCATGGCAGTGGAAAAACAGCAAAATAGCAACAGAAAAATAGGAGGAGCAGCAAAGGTAAGAAAGGCAAGCCTCTCTCCCTTCCTTTTATTGCACTGAGGCTATCAGCCCCAGGGCACTCACACCCATAATCTCAGCACCTGATCGTGAGTCAGTCACAAACTCTCTAAGCCCGGTGCCCAGTGACTGCGTGAAGCTTTGGGGTGGACAGCTGGACACACACCATAGCAGTGAATGACGTTTTTTATGTGTTCCAAATTTATCTTATTGGTATTTATTACTATAGATTTGAATATTCAACCAGGTTATTGACTATAGCACTATTTTTTGTGGGATTATTGTTTGGCTTTGCTATCACGGTAATCCTGGACTTACAATATGAGTTTGAAGGTACCCTTACATTATTAATGTTTTCAAAGAATTTGAGATGAATGAGACTTAGTTCTGTGAGTCTTGGGGGAGTGGGATCATCAAGAATTTCTGATCCTGGGCTTTTCTTTGAGGTTATTATACTTTTGATCTCTTCGCTCATAGTTGTCACTTTAGGTTTTCTATTTCATATTAACTGAGTTTTGGTGGATTGAAAATGTCAAGAAATACATCTGTTTCTTCTAGGTGGTGCCACCTGTTGAGGTCTAATTCTTTTTAGTAGTTTCTTATGATTTTCTTTTTT
>PVJA010005847.1:0-12192 GCA_004027025.1 Myocastor coypus | reverse complement strand
TCATATTTGCAGTAAATAGTAATGTGCTTTTGTTTGCATGTATGTATATTTACATAGTCGTAAATATTTCCTAAATTCAGACTGTTCTCATTATATGATGGCCTCATTACTTTGAATAACTTTGGACTTAAACTCTATGTAACTAATGTAAATACAGCTCCTCCTGCCTTTACTATTTCCATTGGAATATAATAACTTTTTCATTTCTTCATTGGTTTTGGCCTATGTGCATTTTGAAAGGCGAAGTGAGTCCCTTGGAGGTAGCATATATTTGGGGTTTTATCTTTCACATATTCAATTATTCCTGTGATTGAAGGAATCAATCCATTTTAAATTTAAGGTTAATACCGATAGTCGAAGACTCTTTTATCATTTTCTTACTTCATGATTGTGTGTTCTTTTAAATGCTGTTCCTTCAAATAACAGATTTTTCTCTAGTGATGTGCTTTTAATTCCTTGCTTTTTTGTGTAAATAGTGATTCTGTTTTATGTTTATGACAAGGCTTACAAAAATAAGATAGCTATAATAGCTTATTTGAAACTGATGACGGCTTTACTGTTATAGCAAAAATAAAAAATGATGCAAACCAAAACAAAAAACTATGTTTACTCAGCTCACCACAATTTCAATATTTGATAACACAATTTATATCTTCTTGCAGTGCCTACCCCTTATTATTATAGCTACTATTATTCTAGTAGCTCTATTGTAAACATTCATAGTAAAAATAAAAGTGATTTGCACATAACCGTACAATATTATAGTATTTTGCAAAATTGTATACTTCCTTTTACCGATGAGAAAGGTATTTTCACGGTGTTCAGTAGCATCATTTTCCAGCAAATTAGAGAACTGCCTTTAGCCTTTAATGCAAGGTAATTCTGATAGAAATGAACTCCTTTGGCTTTGGTTTATTCAGGAAAGTCTTTATATTTCTCTTCTGAAGCACAGCTTTGTGCAACCTTCTTGGCTGGCAGTGTCTCCGCCAGCACTTTGGACACACCGTCACTCTGTTCTGCCTAGAAGGCCTCTGCTGGCCACACGACAACACCTTGGGGACACAGCTGCTTCTTGGTTCTTGTGCTCTTTTATTGTGAAAAGTTAGCCAATAATATCATAATATGCCTTGGGGTGGATTCACTAGAATCAAGTATCTTTGGAGACCTTCGACCTTCCTATGTAGATATTTGCATGCTCCTCCAGATTTGGCAGAGTTTCCGCTACTATTTCTACATAGAATTCCTCTGCGTTTTCATTCTGTTCTATTTCTTGTATTTCTATGACTTGGAAATTTGATCTTTTGATGCTATCTCATCATTCCCATCACCTTTCTTGGTTCCTTTGCAGTCATTTTTCTCCTCTGATTGTATGTTGTTGAATAACCTGTCTTGGAGTTACAGATTTTCTCTTCAGGTGACTGATTCTATTCTTGATGTTCTCTATTATTTTTTAATTTATTATTATTTTTTTTTTCCTCTGTGGAATTTCTGTAACATTATTGTCCCATCATTAAATTTTTCATTCTGGTCATCCATTGTTTTATTTTGTGAAGTTAACTTTCTCTATATTTTTTCTAAGCTCTCTTAAAATAATTATATTACTAAGGAGAGTCACCTGGAGAGAAAACATTCTCTTGGGCTTTCACAGACAGCAAAGTGGTCAAGCAATGGCCATGACTCATCCAGACGGCTGACACTGACAACAGTTCTACAAAGCACTGTACATGGTTCCAAAGTAAACCCTGAGGGGATTTGACTGACCTTGAGAGATACAAAAAATACATGTTTTGTTATACAGGTCTTACTTTAACTTGCCCTTGGCCACCCAGCAGAAAAGCTTAAACATGACACATAAAACGTAAGGGTAGTTTAGTATGCTGAGCTGTAAAAGGCTTAAATCAACACCTTCCAACATTGCCGGTTTTGCCAGTAACACACTGCAATTATGGAACATTTGACTACATATACAACTACCTTGTCTTAGATCAAAGAGAAGAAATCTATTGTACTAATAACCATTAGAAAATTTATCATGTCTGTACTCTGTGCTCTATATAACTACAAGGACAATATGCAATATATCAATTATTGGAAAAGTATTACTAACATGTTTTGAAGCTGTCACATTAAGATTTCTTATTAAAAGTAATTAAAGAATAAATAAAATTGAAAAAAATTGTATTAAATTCCTCATTAGCCATTCTTACTACCATTCGTTTAGAGTAATGGACTAGTACTTTACACTGTTCCTTTGGTGTCATGTGTATTTCTGACTGTTCTTCATGTTTGAGCCCAGTCTTTACATCTATGCAGTTGAAGAAGATACATATTCCAGGATTTGTCTAGAAAAATCTGTCACCAATCACATGCCTGGAGATTCTAGGTAAGCTTTCTGGTATAGCCCCTAAGATTAGGGCCACTGTGATCAGCATTATACTGCAGCATGCCTGAAGCATTCCACCACTGAAGTTTACTAATAGTTGTCCAGAGTCCTGGACAGGTTATATTTGTGTTTATTTTTATTATTATTGTTAATAATAATAATGTATTTAGTGCAGGACCTCATTATACACCTTAGACTCATAGTGATTCTCCTGTTGCGAGGCTCCCCAACTCTGGGATTACAGGTATGTGTCATCACGGCCCAGTCTCAGTGGCTGGCTCAGCATCCCTGGGGTGGGGTTAGCCTGTTTGGTGGTGCCAGGGATTGAGACCTGGTCCCTGGGCTTGCCTAAGCAGGTACTTAGTCTGCTGATGTATCTCCTTGGCCCTCTGATTTATTTTAAATGAGCATAAATTACTATTATGCTCCAGAAATATTGTCACATTGAGCACTTCTAATAGAGTGCTATGTGTGTATACATAGAAAAAGAGATCCTGGTAAGATCCAGATGTTAGTTAAACACATGTAAAGTGAATTGAATTCTAAACAAAATATCCTTCTTTATAATTAAATTCATTAGAAGCACTAGAATGGGTCAGAGTTGAGTGGAACTCTTGTTTTTAACTTTACATTCCAGTCAGCCAACTCTCCTGAATTGATAATGAGAGAGCCAGCGAAAGACAGAATGAGAGTTGGAGATGGGAGAAGACACAGACATTCTCCATTGTCCTCAAATATTTTTTTGCAAAATTCAAGCACATCCTGCCTTGTGACACATCCTCTGACCTGTCTCCAAGTAGCTGGCCCTGTACCATTGCACTCCAGCTCGTTCTAAAATAACGTTCTGACATGGACCAGTGGAAAACATAAGCAGTGTTTGTTTCTGCATGCTTCCACGTTTTACTTTTCAGGATTGATTTCCCATTTAATTTCTGTCTTCTTGGAAAGTAGGAGTCCAGCCAGCAGATGGATATTTTTTATGATGAGCACAGGCTATGCGATCACTGTTGCCTCTAACGGAGTGAAATCAGGTTTCCCCCCGACTTCTCCACTATCTGCATGGCCTGGACAGGAAAGAAACTGTGGATGGGAGTTCCCCTGCTTGTTTAAAACCAAATCTCAGGTCGCAAGTCGGGGATGTCTTTACCATTTTCCTTTCTCAATAATTCGCGAACTTTATTTCAGCCCTGGGATTTTTCTCTGTTTTTGCCACAGGAGAAATGTGATCACAGCATCACCACAAACACTTCATAGAAATGCAGCAGGGCCTGGTTCAAGTGGAGGTCTGAGATTTCCTTTTGTTGCTTCAGGTGACTTTAAGGGCCATCTCGGAGTCTTCACGTGGCTCCAGGTGAACTTAAGGCCTGCTGAGCCCTTCCAAACTCCACATATTACAGATACTGAAACGGAGCCCCAGAAAGGCTGGGACTTATATTCTACTGTCAAGTTAATGTGCAGCCAAACCACCTCTTGAACGTTTAATAGTGATGATGAGTGCGATCTTAATGACCTCATCCAGTTTGTGGGTTAGCTTGGCCATCTGTTTCATCTATCCTTCTCTAAGGCTGCCTGCCCTCTGGCGATGTCACACTCATTAATAGCTCTACCAGAGGTCCAGTAAAGGGACAAGGCAATGGAAATCTCAAATCCCTTATTAGATCTTTTCTAGAAGAAGAAAGATTGCAGCTAATGAGTATGGCAAGATTAGGCGTCAACCCTGGCTGGGCTGGGAGAGCTGTCATCCCTGTTCCTGCTCGGCGTAAACACTTCTCTCCACACTCCCGACATTGGTCAGCCTTGTCTCCTGACCACACTTTGAACTTAGAATCCTTCTTGCTCAAAGCAGACAGAGTTTAATAACCAACTCAAGCTGACCTAGCTAGAGGCTTGCCACTTGCATCCTCTAATTTAAAACTGGGAGGGCTTCAACATCTCTTCCTCTGTGTAGCTGCCCCTTCTGAATTTTGATCAAAGAGTTCTTGTTGTTATTATTGTTGCTGCTGTTGAAGATTTGTTGTAAGCACAGGTTCTGGTTTGGACCTTTTCTCATGATGTGGTCTCCTTGGTCAGCTTCTGAGATCTCCTGTGGGGCTGATCTTCCTTGAAGGAATGGACTTCTAGCATGTAGTACATGGCAAGTCACTGAACCTATTGCAAGGCTAATGAGGTACCCGGTGATGCCTCACTATGGCAGAATTCCTGTCTGCTGATTCCAAATTAAGACGAGTGGCACTGACTCGTAGGTATCAGACAGTAGCTCCACTTATTTAATATTGATATTGTGATTTTTTGGGGGGGTGGTACCAGGAATTGAACTCACGAACTTGTGCTTGCCAGGCAGGCCGTGTACTACTGAACTATACCCTTGACCCTCAGTATTGTGAATTGGAATGTCAACTTCAACTGTGGGTAGGTTCTAGGCAACTATCATTTAGTGTGTACCAAGATACAATTAAAAAGAGAGAAGACATTTAATAACATTGAATACTGGTCAGGTGCAAAGCATTCCCATAAACACCTCTAGAAATATATTCTTTGATTAAAATCATTTCTCTCCCTTAAATTCATATATATATATATATATATATATATATATATATATACATATATATAATTATGATATATATTAATTCCTTGACACACACATATATATGATTATGATATATATTAATTCCTTGACTAACCTTATAATAGAGACCAAGTAGCAATGGATTAAATAAGAAATTTTTAAGAACTGGATATCAAGCTATCAGTATTCTATATTCTTTTAACTTATTTACCAGGGTACCTATACAAGCCTCAGAAATAGTGCTGACTCATAAGAAATAAACTCTGCACATTGTACTATAGGCTGCTACCATATATAAGAATTACTAAATCTGCATTACCCCAAATAGTTCTCCCTCACTGAAGCATAGCTAATGCATTTGTTCTTTTCCTTTGGTAGACTGTATGCTCTTCAGAGGTAGGAATTGTGTCTTCTGTAATTTACCTTGAAAAGTCTTTGAATGCATAGATGGTGGTTATTAGCTATTTCCTATTACTGCAAAGGACAGAACAAGGAGAAATAGCTTTAAGGGAACGTAGGTAATCAGATAAGTTGGTCAGATATTAGAATCATTTATTGAGGGAGCTCAATGAATCTTTTTCCTTGAAAATATTTCAAATAGCATGGAAAACTGTATGTCTAGGCTGGCTGAGAAGCAATCTTGTCTGGGTTTAAGTACTTAAGATTTGAGATAAATGATTTTCTATGATTCAGATCAATTCGATGGTGCTATTTACCCCTTCATTAGCCCACAGCACATAGAGCTGGTAATATTATGTCAGTGCCTGTAGTCTAAATCTGGTCCTTTCCATTTTCAATTCTTTGTAGTCAATTGGTGGGAGTGCTCCATCATGCCCCATAGATATTACATCATTTCATTTATTCCTTCCTTCATTCATTCATCTATTCAATCAGTTTACAAATATCAAAGTATTGCTCTATATAAGATATCACATATTAGCTATAGAAGTATGAAGACAAGAAGAGTATCTTTGAAGGGGGGTTCCCAGATGTACCACACACACCACGAGACAGCCCTCCTGACTTGCTAACGTTGAGTGACTTACACGTTTTCTTGAGTTCAAGTAAAAAAAATCTCATATTCTTTTTAAGTTGGGGAGAAGTTAAATCTATATCTGTTTTTATACCTTGGTGCCACCCAAGAGCTTGTGGTCAACAAGTGATATTAAGGTCCTATAGATACCAAACCCCAGCTTTTAATCCTTACTCAGGCACTTCTTAGACCGATGTCTTTGTCTCTTTCTCACTCTGGGACAGATTGCGCAACTCCTGTATCTCAAAGAAGAAGCTTGTTTTCACAAAGATTCTGTGGATTCAGGCCATGGAGAGCTAGCTGGCTCAGTGGTTGAAGTGACCTGGCAAATACTGTGGCAGAGGAGAGCGGCTGATATCATGGCAGACACAAAGCAGAGAGAGAAGAGGGACCATGGGACAAACAGGGTTCTACTCAGTGATGATTCAAGGTTCTACTCAGTGATGATTCACTGCTTCCAACCAGGTGCTACCTCCCAACATGAGACTTGTAGTGGGCATTTTAGTTCTAACCTCTAATATCCCACCATTGCCTTTGAAGGGCCATGTCCATCTCACTGTACAGGAGGAATTGAATCCACATCGAAGAGTTACTGAAGTTGTGATGGTTCCAGGTCTGAGGAAAAATCCAAGCCCAAAGCTTTCTTTGACATTCAAGACAAAATCTTAGTTTTGAGCATCTGTAAAAGTCTAAAAGAGATTTGAATACTTCCAACACAGAATGACAGGATTTCCATGGGATTTCCATTCCACAAGGAAGAAATAGAGAAATAGAAACTAAACCAAAGCAAGACCAAAACCCACCCAGGCAAATATTAGATCCTATAGCTACATGAATATCACCCAGTGCAGCATATAGTGATAGCTGAGCTTCAAAGCGTCTGGACAGCCCTGGCTCTGTGGGCTTGCCGGCTGCAGACCACACAATCTATCTCTTAGGCTGTCTTTGGTCACTGTCTACAGCTTTTCTTAACAGACACACCATGTCCCGAGCATCTCCAAACTTCTGTCTTCTCCCTTACACCCTTTATTTCATTCTTACAGCTTCAGAGACTGAAACTCCATGGGACCTTGGCAGGAACTGTGACACTAGTATACATTTTTATCTGCATTCTCAGGTTTTCTCATGAAATCTGAGTGAAAGCCTTTTTGGCCCCTTATACATCGAACTTTCTATACCTGAAAAGCCAGCACTACATGGATCCTGCCAAGGTCAGCTGCCAGAACACACAGCAGCGTGTGCCCCTCAGACTTCAGCTGCAGTGGCCTGTGAGCACCTAGATGGCTGACAGATCCACTGTGAACCACTCCCCTCCCTGACCCTAAGTGAGCAGGTGCTCCAGAGATTTCCTTATTAAATTAAAGGTATTTAGTTTTACTTCCTTGAGCCCATCATAGGTGATAGCTTGCTGATTTCTCAAATGCCCTAAAAAAACTCTCATCTTGTCTGTATACAAAATTCTTGGATTTTTTTAATAATGCTCACCTTTTCAGAAACTATGCTCTCTTATGCCCCAACTTTACAGGTGTTTCTTTGCCAGAGAAATTACCGACCTTTCAAATCATTCACTGCTGCTATTTGTTTCTGATTCTCATTATGAATTGAACTGAATGCAGCCAGAAGGACCCATGCTCCAACCTGAAATTGGGCTGCCCTAAAATTAGTCTACGCTATTTAATCTCAGTGTCTCACAAAGTCCCAGGACATGGGAAAAATGAAAACAAATTTGTCCGGCAGGGTATAATAATCATGGCTTCTATTCCAACTGCCTATGGAGTTTTAGTTGCTATCTGAAATTTCCCGAACCCTAATCTTTACTGTTCATCATTCTGACCATCTAAGCTCAGACCAGAATCTTCTGTCAAATTCAACTTTGAGCACTCTAGGCCTTCTCTAGCCAGCATCTTGGGAAAACTTTCCATATTCCTCATGCAAACAACTTCCAGAGGCTTCTAGAACACATGGTCATGTGTAGATGCAGCAGTGACTCCACATGTATGCCATACAAGTGCTTGTTTTAGTAGTTTCTAGTCACTGGGGTAAAACACAAGGCAGCTAAAACATAGAAGAGGCTTACTTTTGGCTTCTAGTTTCTGTGCATTCAGTATACTTGCCGCTGGCTCCAAGGCAGGAATAGTCAGGCTGAAGAGTATCACAGAGTAAGGCTGCTCACAGCATGGGATCCAGGAAGCAGAGAGAGGAGCAGAGCTGGGGTGTTATGGTTTATGCCTAGTTGTCCCCACAAAGCCTCATGCAGTCATGGGGCAGGGGCTTCTATAGATTGAGCCTTGACTCATGAGTCACTGGGATTATGTGTCTTAATACTGATGGGATTATGGTCTGAGTACTTCTGGGATTCTCGGTATAGCCTAAGGCAGATAGGCTGAGGCAGAGAGCCTGAATGTAATATAAAGAGAGACAGAGAGACAGACTCAGGTTGTTGCTCTGCTTCCCTGTTTTGTTGGTTGCCTCTGTCACGATTGTTACTGTTCTGCCACCATGAACTTCATTTTGAGCGTTGGGTATGTGTCCCAGCAACGAGTAAAAGTAACTAAGACATGAGGAAACACATGCATTGTTTCAAGTCACACATCTTGTGGACTGCACCATCTGACTAGACCCCATCTCCATGCATGGCACATTTTAGTTTTAAACCACAGAACTTAACCCTGTGTCTTCATACCCAAGTCCTCCCTGTCAGTGGGAGTTATTGGAGCAGAGTCTGACTGCTAAAATTCCTAATGTTCATATTTTAATATCTCCATATCATGAGCAGGGGAATGGCGCCAGTGCAATGAGACAGACTCAGGGGTATGTAAGGCTCACACATCATGTGCATTCTCAGAGTTCAGTGCTGGCCTTCATGCTTTGTCTTCAAGAATTAACGTACATCTTCAAATGAAAGGGCAATGAAAATTATCTTCTTTGCAGAGGAACCTAAGGGATGTACAGTTTATCACCTCCAGTTTTAGACACTTGTTACGTATCAGACACTGATCCAGATAATGTTAATACTTGTCTCTAATTTTCACAACTACCATAAAAATACTGCCCTTGTTTTACTGATACATAACTGAGTTGCAGAGGAAAAGCAGATGTCAAATTGGGGTGTGTATTAATATATGACCCCAAAATTTCTATGTCCAGACAAAGCATAAAATTACTTATTATTCAAATAGTAACCCAGATGTAACTTTCCCAGTCAGCCATCATTCACACTGGAATTCCAGAATGCGTTATACAAGTACCATGAAGATCTCCCCTGAAAGAAAGCAGGAAATTTTCCTACATTCCGTGGTCAAAAGGCATTTCAGTGTCTTTAACTATGGGGAGCATGGTCTAGTTTTGAGAACAGAAAAAAAGAAAAACCACTGAGTGAAGTTTCCAGTTGTTGGAGGAGGCTGTGCTACTCTTCCAGGAGACACGATGATTCCTCCTGCAGTGAGCCTTTGATATTTAAGGCACTTGAGCTATCCTTGGATTCAAGACTGTATGAGAACAAAGCTCTTGATGCATTCTTTTTAAAAGATCCACACACTTTTCTGGAAAGTCTACAATCTCTCCTTGTGTCACTTTCATGAATTCCTTACATACCTTGAAAGACCTGAGGATGGTCTTGGATTACTTCAACTCTACCTGGGAGAAAGAAAATAGCCCATGACAGAAAGCTGTTAAACCATTCCAGCAATGGACCACAAGTTGTGAGACACGCAATGGAGAAGGTAGGAACCAATTATTTAAAAATATTATAGACACCGACTGGACAGAATTTTCACTCAGAAATATTGAGAAATACTTTGGAACTAGTGAAATTTTAGCATAGTAATGTCTGGTTATTGCTTGACATCCCATTTGGTGCAATCAGCTATCTAATGACCAGTGTTCCCTTGATTCCAGCAGATGTGTCTCTCAACCCATAAAATGCTTTGGGCTCCAGAGGTCATAAGTCCCATAGATACAAGTGCGGCAGTAGTCTAAATTCATTAATTTTGAAAAATATAGTCTGGCCTATAAAATATTTTTCTTTATTCATAGATTGATACTCACATCTTTAAGCAATACAGTAGGTCTTGTTTAAGAGAAAAACTGATCATTTTTAGGGTATTTTTCCCCACTCTGAACATTTTTATTTTATTTATTTATTTATTTATTTATTTAATTAATTTTATCTTTTTGAGACAGGGTCTCACTGTGCAGTTCAGGCTGGCCTTGAGCTCACTTTTGTAGCCCAGGTTGGTCTCGAACTCACACTGATCCTCCTGCCTCAGCCTTCCGAGTGCTGGGATTACAGGCATGCGCCACCACGCCCGGCTTGAACATTTTTATTTTGTGTATCTATACCTTCAGAAGATATATGCTTACATTTGCAAGAGCTTTATATGTCTTTGTCTATGCTTGAGCTAGTAACTTTCTTTCAAACTTGGGGTGACGTTCCATTCCCTCACTCTGGATGGTTGCATTACCTTGAAATCCCGCTGTCTCTGCAGAGAGAGAGGAGCCCTCCTGTGACAGCCTCAGCTATGCCGAGTAGGCGGCTTCCTCCCTGACCAGGAGTGGCCCAACTTTTTCTCCCAATGGTTCAGTTTGTCTTTAATTAAAACTTAAAAGCCTGAGCTTCTTGGCTCTGGAAATTGAGAACCTGCTTCACAGAGATTTGTGTCACTGCAATCTGCCTCACAGTGGGGCACTTCGCTGGCTGCCATCAGAGTGTAGGCTCACAGCAAACGCGCAAGCGCACAGAGCTACAAAGGAAGCAGTTACTGGTCCGTGGTACCTGCAGCTCCTCTCAGTTCATTAACTAATGCTGACATGGGGGTCATTACTGAAGGGAGACTAATTTGGCAGCTGTCAGCATAGAAAGGAAAGACACCACACTGACTGCGGCTATGTGAATCCAATACCTAGTCCTTTCAGCTCTTCCTTCTCTCTTCCCCAGCCCAAATATCAGCTACAGCTCATGGACAAAGCCTTTCCTTATGACTCACTTTCTATTTCAAATTAGAAATATGTTGCAATCTAACACTTCCATAAGATTTTTAGCAGCACTGTAAGACCAACTAGCTCATCAACTAAAAATTATTTACTTCCCTACTTTTTTTTTTTTTTTTTTTTACTAAAAGCTATTAGCTGTATAAGACAAACAAAATACTATAAAAATCTGTCAGTGAAGTTGAAGTGAGTTTACAATGAAAACTACATTGTTCTGTACTAAAGTATAAAATATATGTATAAATATATAAAATGACATGGAGCATATCACCAATAAATAAGACATTGTGTAATGTACAGATTAGACAGAGTAAAAGCAGTTTCAGAAAAGAAAGCCTTGTGTTGGCTTGATTAAAATGTACAAAAGTAGACATACATAACTTATCTGTGTCCCAAATTTCTTCACTTTATTTAGTCTGCATTAGTAATCCCAATTTAGCAGAAGGAATTACAAAATTCTCTCTTTCTTTCTGTCTCTGTCTCTGTCTCTGTCTCTCTGTCTCTCTGTCTCTCTGTCTCTCTGTCTCTCTCTCTCTCTCTCTCTCTCTCTCTCTCTCTCTCTCTTTCTTTTCTTTCTTTTTTTGCTATGGTACCTGGGGTTGAAAAAATTCTCCAATATTGTCAGATGTGAATTCTCCTGTCACAGCACAGAGATTCCACTCGGTGCTTTTGTCTACCTAAGAAGCTCAGAGGCTGATTGAGTTCCCTATTATTTTAAAAATGCTCAAATATATTAATGTGATCAATAAATTGGTAACATATTAAGGATGGTGGTGAATCCATGCTAGCTCTTTGTCATTTTATGGTTTGTCCTCATCAATAGAATCACTTTTAAAATTTCTACATATGAAAAATCAAATGTAATCCAAAGTCTGAGTGTTGTATATTCCCCTATCATTTTCACAAAGCCATGCCATCTTATACTTAGAAAATATTCAAATGAATTTCCAGATGATTAGAGCCTTGTTAACAAGCATTTTTTTCTTTTTCCCCCCTTCTTTTTTTTTTTTTTTGCAGAATTATTGGGTGACTATAGGGAATAATTTAAATACAAAAATGACACTACTTTCTTTTTGAAAATCTTGATTTTCACTGGTAAGGATGACATGTTGTCCCGGAGGGCCTTCATCAATTGTGGCCTCTTAGTTGTTTTGTTTTTTCTTTTTCCTTTTTTTTTTTTTTTTTTTTTTTTTTTTTTTTTTTTTTTTTTTTTTTTTT